>JAADYJ010000878.1:0-13411 GCA_023338205.1 Halophytophthora polymorphica
GGCGCAGTTCCCAGCGCTGGACTACAGCGACGTGGAGCGCTCCACGCGCAAGCAGAACACGTACAACTTCCTCGGGCCCTTCCCGTTCGCGCGCATCGTGGACAAGCAGGACCTCCCGCGGGCGGACGGAGAGCTATAAAGCGAGCTGATATTGCGAGTGAGTACTATTACATCTCGAGCAAATGGGAGGGACGATCGCCAAGACTGATATGCCAGTACGCGTGAACAAGACAGTCAATATCAGACTTTATTCATACTGGAGATGGTCTCTTCTTGATCGACGCGCCAGAACTTCGGGCGGTAGTCGGAAGCGGTGTCCGAGTGGTCCGACGCGCTTCTGGACGCCTCGCGCCTTAGGCATACTCGCACTTGGCGTTCTTGCAGGTGAAGCCAGCGGCGCAGCCCTTCTGGAATTGCCCGATGGCCGGGTTGAAGCACTCGCCGTTGTACTTGGGCCCCCGGCACTCGTTCGTGCCGTTGGCGCAGTACTGGCCGGAAGTGCACTGCTTGTAGCAGATGGCCGGCTGCTCGGCCACGTGGACACGGAGGTGCGCGGCCTGCTCAGCGGAGGTGGGCTGCACCAGGCACACCACGGCGGCGGCCACGGCCACGACGACGGCGGAGAACTTCATCTTGAGCCTGGGATGGGGATTGCGAGCGGTGGAGCTGTGGGTGGAGCGGAGCAAGTTGAGGAGTGGCCAAGGAGTGGCCTGGCGTCAATGGGCACAACCGAAATGGCTGATCCGCAGGATTTTTTGGCGCTTTGGGAGGCAAATCGGCACTGAAAGCCGTACAGAATCCGGACTCCAGGGCTGGAAAGGACTCGGCGGTTGGATGCCGACGCCATGGCCGAGCAGGCAAATAAGACACGACATCCTTCCGCCGTGAGCTGGCAGCTGCGTCCGCTACTTCGCCGCGAGTTCGAAGCAAGGGCATCTATCTGGCTGGCCTGGATTACCCCGGGCTTCCCGCTTCTCCTCTCCTCCAGCCTCTGCTACCGGTCCAGTGTCTCCCAGCTAGGTCTCCCAGCTACCGGAAGGTCGACACTGCGCACCTGGGGCTGCGAGGCGTCTTAGTTGCCCTCGCAGAAGCTCTTGGCGTTCTGGAAGAGCTGCATCCACGGGCTGGCCGGGTACTTGTGCAAGTCGGCCGGCATGTAGGGCCACTGCCACTTGAGGTAGCAGCGCTCCGGGTGCGGCATGAGGCACAGGTGGCGGCCGTCGCTGGACACGAGGCCGGCCACGCCCTGCGGCGAGCCGTTCGGGTTGAACGGATACTCCTCCGTGGGCGCGTTGGCGTCGTCCACGTACCGGATGGGCGCGAGGCCGCTGGCCACGTACTGCTCCTGGATCTTCGCGTGCGTGAAGTGCGCGCGACCCTCGCCGTGCGAGACCCACACGCCGATGGACGAGCCGGCCATGCCGCGCAGCATGATGGCGTTGGACTCTTGGATGCCCACGGACACGAAGCGGGACTCGTGACGGCCCGACTCGTTGTGCACGAAGCGCGGCTGCGCCGACGTCTTGGTCTCCGCCTCGAGCGCCTTGGCCTCCGGGTGGTCCAGCCAGCCCAGCAGCGTCATGAACTGGCAGCCGTTGCAGGCGCCGAAGCTGAACGTGTCCTCACGCGCCTTGAAGGCCGAAAACTGCTGGAGCACGTCGCCGTGGTACTTTACCACGCCCGCCCAGCCCTTGGCCGAGCCCAGCACGTCTGCGAACGTGAAGCCGCCCACGAACGCCACGCCGCGGAAGCGCTCGTCCAGCACCACGCGCTTGTTCACCAGGTCCGACATGACCACGTCCCAGACCTCGAAGCCCGCGTGGTGGAACGCGGCGATCATCTCGCGCTCACCGTTCGAGCCTTCCTCGCGCAGCACAGCCACGCGGTGCTGGCCACGCGTGCTCAGCTGGCGCTCGGGTGTCAGCTTGGGCTCGTACGTCACCTTCCACGCGGGCGCCGTGCGCGTACGCAGCGAGCGCTGCTCGGCCGCCACGCACTCCGGGTTGCACTGCCGCTTCTCAAGCTCGAAGCTCGTGGCCTCCCACACGTCACGCAGGTCCACCATCTGCTCCTCCATGACGCTCGCGCCGTTCACGCTCACCTTGATGCTCGGGTCGCTCGTCACCTTGCCCAGCTTGACCAGCGGCACGTTGCGCTTGGCGAACATGGCCTCCACCTCGCCGGCGTGCTCGCCCGCAGCCACCTGGAACACGAAGCCCAGCTCCTCGGCGAAGAGCACCTGGAGCACCTCCAGCGTGCTGGCCGCCTTGCCGCCCGAGAACGGGATGTCCACATCCAGGCCGCAGTTCCCGGCGAAGGCCATCTCCAGCAGGGCGCCAATGAGACCTCCGTCGCTGCGGTCGTGGCCCGCAAGCAGGTGGCCATCGCGCAGACAAGCCTGGATGGCGTTGAAGGCGTTCTTGAGCAGCGCCGCGTCCTCCACGTCCGGAGAGACCTTGCCCACCTGTCCGTAGACCTGCGCGAGCGCCGAGCCGCCCAGACGGTAGGCGCCCATGCCCACGTCCACGTAGTAGAGCAGACTGTCCACGTCGGGCTTGAGGTCTGGCGTGACCTTGAGCTCCACGTCGTCCGTGGGCGCGTACATGGTGATGACGAGCGTGCCGGGCGCCTTGACGTCCTTCTTGTTCACCTTGGCCGCCATGGAGAGCGAGTCCTTGCCGCCGTCCACCGACACGCCCAGCTCGCGCATGAAGGTGGTCATGGCGGCGCAGCACTCGTACATGCGCGCGGCCTCGTTGGGCAGCTTGGAGGCCCACATCCAGTTGGCCGAGCACTTGGTGTCGTCCAGCCCGCGGCCGCCCAGCGCCGCCCAGACCATGTTGGTGAGCGACTCGCCCACGCTCAGCCGCGCCATGGCGCCTGGGTTCAGCAGGCCCTTGACGGGCTGCTCGCCACAGGCGCTCACGACGCCCGTGAACTTGCCGTCCTTGTTGGGCAGCTGCGACTGCGACACCACGGCGCAGTTGGCGAGCGGGAGCTGCAGCGGGCCCACGGTCTGCTGCTGCGCGATGAGGCCGCTCACGGAGCGGTCCACCTTGTTGGTCAGGAAGCGCTTGGAGCCCACGGACACGAGCCGCAGCACGCGGTCCAGCGCGTCGCGCAGCGTCACATCGGCCGGGAAGGCCAGCTCCGTGAGCGGCTCCGTGGCCTTGGTGTCCGTGAAGGTTTTCTGCGGCATCTTGCCCAGCACGAGGTCCAGGTCCAGGTCGAAGGGCGTCGAGTCGTCCTTCGCGTCGTGCAGCACCACGTGACCGTCGCCCGTGACCTGGCCCAGCAGCGCGTACGGGCACTTCTCGCGCTTGCAGATCTTGTCGAAGAGCTCCACGTGCTCCGGGCGCAGCAGCAGCGCGTCGTTCTCCTGGTACTCGGCGCCCCAGATCTCCAGCACGGACAGCGTGTCGTCGCCCACGAGGATGTCGCGCACCTCGTAGCGCGCGCCGCCGCGGTTGCCCTCGCTCGGTTTCGAGTGCTCCACGATCTCCTTGAGCACGTTACCGTTGCCGCCGGCGCCCTGGTCGTGGATGGACACCACGGGGTTCTGCTCGCCCAAGTCGCAGCAGGCGCGGATGACCTTGTTGAGCTTGCACTCCATCTCGGCGTCGCCCCGCTGCACGGCGTTGAAGTCCAGCTCGGCCGTCTTGGCGTCCTGAATGCGGCTCGAGGCGGCGCCGCCGCCCATGCCAATGCGGTAGCACGGGCCGCCGATCTTGACCACCCACATGTGCACCTCCGGGTCGCCCTTGACGCAGTGGCGGCTGTCCAGCTGGCCCAGGCCGGCCGAGAACATGATGGGCTTGATGTACTCGCGACGCTCGCCCGTGGGCAGCTCCATGCCGAAGGACCGCGCAAAGCCCGTGACGACGGGCTCACCGAACTTGTTGCCGTAGTCCGACGCGCCGTTGGACGCCTGGATGAGAATGTCCCGCGGGTGCGCCAGGTTGGACGGGTACTCGAGCTTGTCATCTTCCCACGGCAGCTTGTAGCCCGGCAGGTGGAGGTTGCCCACCGAGTAGGCGCTCACGCCGGCCACGACGTTGGCGCCGCGGCCCGTGGCCTGCACGTCGCGGATGCGGCCGCCCGTGCCGGTCTCAGCGCCCGGGAACGGCGCGACGCCCGACGGGAAGTTGTGCGTCTCGGCCGTGAGCAGCAGGTGGCTCTCGAGCTCGCGCTCGTGCACGGCCGAGGGCTCACCCACGGCCACGGGCCCGAGCGTGCGGATGTGCGCGCCCTTGATGACGGACGAGTTGTCGTGGAAGGCGATGACGCTGTTCTGCTTGGCGCTCTCCGTGAGCGTGTCCTTGACCATCTGGAAGAGCGTCTGCGGCATCTCCTGGCCGTCCACGACGATCTTGCCGCCGAAGAACCAGTGGCGCGAGTGCTCCGAGTTGCTCTGGCCCATGTCGAAGCACTCGACGTCCGTCGGGTCGCGCTGCAGCTTCTCCTTGAAGAGCGTGAGGTAGTACTGCAGGTCCCAGTCGTCGAAGCCCAGGCCGATCTCGTCGTTAATCTCCTTGAGCGCGTCCAGGCCGCGCGTCATGATGGGCACCTGGCGCACGGGCTGCACGGTCTTGCCGTGCCAGAAGCTGCGCAGCGGCGTCTCGTACACCTGCTGCGTCATGCGGTCGCACTGGCTGCTCAGCAGCGCGTCGCGCAGCGTCGCCTCGGCCTCGGGCGACGAGCTCGTGTAGCGCACGAGGTACCGCGTAGCGCGCTCGATGCGCTTGACGGCGCCCAGCCCGCAGGCCTGGCAGATGGCCACGGCGTTGCTGGACCACGCCGTGCAGAAGTTCATACGCGGGCCCACCTCCACGAGCCACTCGGTCTGCGACTTGGCCGCCGACGTCAGGAAGGGCTCGTCGGCGCGCGTCTGCTGCGGCTCGAACGTCTCGCTCAGCAGCCAGTGCAGCGTCTCCTGCTCGCCCGCGCTCAGCGCCGTGCCCGCCTGCGTCTCCACATAGAAGCAGTACTCGGTGCGCAGCTCGCTCACGGCCAGCGCCGCGCCCGTCTGCGCCTGCAGCGCCGCCAGCAGCGTGCGCGTCGCGTGCGTCGTGAGCGCCGGCGTGCGGTAGAAGCGGCTGAGCGCGCTGGGCGCCTGCGCGGCCGCCGTCTTCTGCTTCTTCTCGGGCGAGGAGGCCATGGTCACCGGGCGACGGAGGACGAGGGAGGGGGAGGCACAGAGGGCTCCCGGGGGCGGCGAAGCGTCAAGCTGGTGCGGGCGACGGACTGCAAATGCACTTGTGCGCCCATGCGGCCTGGAAGCCAACGAGGATTTGACTGCGCCTTTGTATGGCGGCGCGCGCCCACCCAGTCGATTGGTTCAACATGGCGAGCGGCGCGGGACGCCTGAAGTAGCTCGGAAGTAACCCGAAAGGCGCACGAGGGGCGCAGAGTGAAGGTCGCGCGCGGCTTGCGGTGCTTGAAGGGCGCGCTTGAGTTGCGCCTGCCGGACGCTTGAGTCGGCACTGGCGAGTTGCTGGTGGCGGTGAGCCTGCAGTGCGGCAGTGCTGCGGCAGGGGGCTGCCTATCACGGCCAGGATTACGGCCACTTGCTGCGTTGGCGCAAGTGGCGACTGCAGATGCGTGGACTTCTGGCCCGCTGTCTCACTGCGCGGACCTCTGGTTGTCTGGGGCGACCGCTGCCGCAACTGTGGCCGGCGGTTGTGGCCGGCGGTTGGATTGAGCTCACATCAGCAACTCAACCACGCGCGCATGGAGCACGGAGCGAGTCGGTCCTTCGTGAAGGCACACAAGGCACACAAGGCACACAAGGCACACAATGCCAATGCAGACGGTGAAGTGAACTGGCGCCGCTGCATCCATTATCCCGTCGGCGTGTCGGCTGATTGCTTAGAGCCCGGCGGTGTGCTAGCCGTCCTGATGATCGCGCAGCAATGTGCGGCGGGCACCCAGAGAAATGACTGGTCGCGTCGCTTGGGCGCTTGGCGTTACTTCAACGACCCCACCTTTCAGCCAATCCCCACGCGAAACGCCTCGTTTTCAACCAATCTGGAATTTCGTCCCTCCGTTAACTTGTTTTCGCCAATCAATAGTCGCCTTAGTTCGATATTCCAGACTTTCAACGAATAGATATCGTCGAACGGGCCCCAGCGTTTCCACCAATCCCAGCCTTGCCAATCACAAGGCGAACCTGCTCCCCACGTTTTCCGGCGCAAGACCTCGAAAAGCTCCAAGAAGAATGATGCAGCGCGGCGTGGTGCGCTCCCTGCGCTCCCTGCGCGCGTCCTCTGTGGGTCTGGCGCTTCCTGCAGGCCCCAGCGCGCTTGCGGTCAACGCGGCCCGCTTCAGCGCCTATAGTGCGCGCTCGTCAGCCTCCAGCGTGCGATCCCCACTGCTGCAGAAGGCTGGCCTACTGGCTGCCGCGGCGGGCAGCACGAGCGCAGCTTGTGCTTTTTGCTCAGCACCCGCGGCCTCCGTGGCGCCTACTACCGTGCGCAAGGCTGCGGATGGGGACAAGAAGCTGCCGCGCGTGGTGCTGTACCAGTACGAGCCGTGCCCGTACTGCTGCAAGGTGAAGGCCGTGCTGGACTACCTCAACATTCCGTACGAGGTGGTGGAGGTGAACCCGCTCACGAAGAAGGAGACGCAGGCCTTCACGAGCTACCGCAAGGTGCCCGTGTGCCGGATCGACGACGAGGTGGTGGTGGACTCGTCCGCCATCATCTCCCGACTGCGCCAAGTGGCGAGGGCGTCGCTGCAGGCGCAAGAGACGGCCGAGGCGCTGGCCGAGGAGCAGCAGTGGCGCCAATGGGTCGACTCGAGCCTCATCGTCCTCACGCCGCCCAACATCTACCGCACGGTGCCCGAGGCGCTGCAGGCCTTCGACTACTGCCTCACGGAGGGCAAGTTCACGGCCACGGAGCGCCGTCTGGCCAAGTACTCGGGCGCCGGCATCATGTACCTCATCGCCAAGCGGGCCAAGAAGAAGTACGGCATCGAGGACGAGCGGGAGGCGTTGTACGCGGCGCTGCAGAGCTGGGTGGCCGCCGTGGGCGAGCAGCGCGCCTTCCTGGGCGGCGACGAGCCCAACCTGGCCGACCTGTCCGTCTTTGGCGTGCTGCGCGCCATGCGCGGCCTGGACACCTACGCCGACGTCATGCGCGAGACGGACATTGCGCCCTGGTTCGAGCGCATGACGGCCAAGGTGGGCGCCACCACGCGCGTGCGGCCCGAGAGCGAGGCCGAGCAGCCAGAGGCCACCGAGTAGCGAACAGCAGGACGGACGAGCGACGGGAGGGGAGGGGAGGAAGGCGACAGGCAGGCACAAGCAGGGCAAGCACGCGGCGAGACGGTCCGCGAGGTGGAGGCTTTGCGTGGGTGGGACGGAGACCAGCGTATTAGACACTGCAAGAAGCCGTAGCAGCAGCCGCGGGGGAAGGAAACACGCGTCTCCTGAGCGTCGATGTCTATGGAGCCGCGGGGTGGAAGGCCGAGCGAGGCGCCGACGCCCCCGTGGCGTGTGTGCGTGGCTTGCACTGCGGTCAGACTCGTCGGTCGACGGGACTCGCTGGAGCTGACGCTCCGTGCGGCCGTGTGTCTGTCTGTCTGTCTGTCTGTCCGTCCGTCTGCCTGCGTGTCTAGGCCTGCGCCTTGTTGCGCTGGAGGCGGTGGTAGGCCATGCCCGTGCCGGAGATGTTGTCGCCCAGTCCGGCCGTGTGGTCGGGCTTCTTGCACGCCAGCATGGGCACGAGGTGGCACTGGAAGTCGGCCTCCTGCCACGACACGACGGGCGCGAACGGGTCCAGCTCCACCTTGAGCGACTGCCGCGCGCTCACGAGCTGGTGGCGCGCCAGCAGCAGCTCCACGCGCTCCGGGTCCACCTCCATCTCGGCGCTGGGCCGCATGAAGGCGTCGCGCGGGCCGTCGGCCTCCCTGCCGCTGCTGCTGTCGGCCGCGGGCTTCTTGCCGCACGCGAGCTTGGAGCTCAGCAGCGCACTCTGCACCAGCGCCGTGGTCGGGTCCTCCCACATGCCGCCGTCCTGCTGGCACACAATGTGGAACTGCAGCGTGTGGAAGTGGATGCGCGAGAGCTGCGCCAGCGCCAGCGTCTCGGGCGTCCGCTCCACGTCCTGCCGCTCGTCTCCTTCCCGGCCTTCGTCGTCCTGGTGGCCGGCCTGGAAGGCGGCCTTGGCCTTGGCCGCGAACTGGATCACGTCGTGCAGCTGCGCGCTAATGTGCGCCACCGTGGGGCGAGACGTCGTGGCCGTGGCCTCCTCGCCCGTGACCAGGTAGTGGTGCAGGATGAAGAGCTCCTGCTCGTTCAGGCCGATCGAGTCCACCCACGGCAGCACGAGCCGCACCGTGTCGTCGAAGAGACTAAAGTCCGACACGGCCGCGAACTCGTAGTGCGACGGCGTGCGCGCCAGGAAGAGGTTCTGCAGCACGTGCGAGAGCGCCGCGAGCCTCGCGAGCCGCCCGCGCACGTCCGTCTCCACCTCCAGCAGCTGCAGCCCGCCAAAGACCACGAGGTCCGGCCGGAAGGCGTCCAACTCACGCTCGAACTGCTCCAGCACCGACAGCCGCGCGTTGTGCACGTCGTGGTTGAGGTAGTAGCGGTTGGCGCGAGGCGACTCGTGGCCGCGGAACGCGTCCCCGCGCGCGTACTCGAGCACCAGATGCACGTCCTCGAGCTCGTGCTCGGCCAAGTGGCCCACGAGCTGCACGCGGTCGCTGAAGAGCGGCGCCATCTCGCGGCCGATGGCGGCGCCCAGCAGCACGGCGCAGCCCTCGGCGGCCGCGCGCTCCGCCATGAGCGCCGCGTTGCCGCCCACTTTGCGCGTGGCGCCCGGGAGCGCGTCCGCGAGCGCCACCACCTCGCGGAACTGCTCGGGCGACAGCATGCTCTGCTCGGCCGCGGCGCCCGAGGAAAAGTAAAAGGCAAAGCTCTCCTGCAGCTCGCGCAGAGAGCCGATGCGCTCGTGGTGACGACGATCCAGCGCGTCCTGGAATTTACCGCCGCGGCGGTAGCCCGCCGGCTTCTTCTTGTGGTGCTGCGCGAACTCGAGCCGCTCCGTCTCCTGCACGCTCTCCATGAGTTCCACGGCGGGGACGGCCACGTCCAGGTCGGCGCTGCAGCAAAAGGCCACGCGCGGCGCCGCGCGCTCCGAGCCGCTGTGAGCGTCGCCGTCGAGCCCGTTCTTGCTGGCATGGAAGACCATGGAGGCCAGCATCTGCTGCTGCTCGGCCTCGCTCAGTCGCGCGTCGCGAGCCGGGAAGAGCTCCGCGAACCAGTCGGCGTACAGCACGGCGGCCGCGCACACGGCCAGCGCCACGCCCAGCGCCAGGAGCTGCGAGACGCTGTACATGGTTGGGAAGGAGGCGTCTACACGCAGAGGGGGCGCTGGGGGCCTGGAGGCTGCAGCCAGAGACGCCAGGGAGGCGCAGACGCAGACGCAGGAAGGCGAGGTGTCAGGGAGCGAAATGCGAGGCCAGATCGCCGCTGGGGAGCCGCGAGCTCGCTGGAAGGCGGGGTCGTCGTGCTCGGATTGGCCAAAACATCCATCGACAGGCCGATTGCGTTCAATTCGACTGTATGATTGGTCGAAAACAGACAGAATGGCACGCTCTCGCAGGGATTGGGCCAAATTGCGGCGACGAGATTGATTACGTAGCGCGGCTTCTCCGAAGCAGACGGCGATTTTCGCTTCAGGAAGGATCGAGAAGTCTTGCTCAGCATTGTCGGCATTGCCCGCCTCCGCGCACAACGCCCTGCGCGTCTTCACGGCCATCTCCACCGTCCTCCACGCGCACGTACACGTGCTACTCCGTCTGCACTCTCGCTCGTGCCACTCCCGGGCGAAATCCGCCACGTAGAAGCCGAGTTCCGAGCCCAAGCGCGCCATGTTTGACGGGAGCTTCAAGTCGTCGCGCAAGGTGAACCTCAGCGGGCGCAAGAAGCCCGCCCACGGCTATGGCGCGCGTCTCGCCTCACTCTCCAGCTCGCGTAGCAACGGCGCAGTGTCGCTATCTTCCTCCTCTGTCGCGCCCGGCTCCAAGGAGGAGCTGATGCTGCAGAACCGTCTTGCACGCGAAGAGCGTCTCGCCTTGAAGCAGCGCACGGCGGCCAGCACCCGAATACAGGCGCTCTACCGGCGCGTGAGTGCCGCTCGGCGCGCACGCGTCGCTGTCTTTGAGCGGCTGGAACAGGAGCTCACGCAGGTGGTGCTGTCCACGGATATCCAGACCGCGGCGCTCCCGACGACACAACTCTCGCGCTTTCTCCGGCAATTCCTCTTCGTTCGGCCGCGAACGACGGCGATCGCTGCCGCTAGAGCCACTCCCATGGAACGGCTGCGCAAGGTACAAGACTACCTGGTGTTCATGCTGCTCGTGAGCTGTTTGCGCGGCAGCGGCGAGGCGGGAACCAACTTCTTGGCCGCCGAGAAGGACGCCTCGTGGGTCTATCAGGCCATGCGCGTGGTGGACTTGTCGCTGCAGACTCTTGTGCAAGAAGAGCTGCCCACGTCTGCTGAATCGGCTGTCGTGGCCATGAACCCGTATCTGCTGGTCGTGGACACCTTGACCACTGCTGCCAAGTACCCTGAAGGCTCCAATGCACTCAACAAGGTGCTCTATCAGCTGAGTCTCGGTCAGTACTGCAGCGTATTCGACGCGCTGAGCTCGTGCATCAAACAGCAGAGTCTGGAGCACGCCTCCCGTATGGAGAACGACCGACTGGTGCAAGTGATCGCTGGTGTCGCGGCCCAGGCGCTGCGGATAGCCACCTTAAGCCAACAGAACGGAGCAGACGCCATCTTGCGCCAGTTCGCACGCAAGATCCTGCTCACGCCGGCGTCTGCCAAGTCCCCCATTACCGCCAGAGTGGTGCAAGACGCGCTGGCGGTTGCTCAGCTACCAGCAGCCGAGCAAACCGGCGAGGAAGCGCGCTTCTGGGCGTCTGCAGTGCAGCATCTACGCCGGGAACAAGGCTTCCACGGCTCTGTAGACGCGGGAAAGACACTAGGTTTCGCGTGGCAGGAACGCGCCGTCGCGGTGGGCAATACGGTGGAGCTGGTGGCGCAGTGCGGCTTCCACGAGGCGCTGGTTCGGGTCGCGTCGCTGGCGCTATCGGAGCTGATCTCGCCCACCTTGGCGCAATGGGCGCTGGACGTGAAGCAGACGGACCAGGACGCTACGGCGTCACTCCATGACCAAGACATGGACGAAGATGACGACGCAGAGGGCCCACTGCTGGCACCTGCGTACCTGACTGTGGCAAACGTAGCCGCAGACGACGAAGCGCGTCGTGGCTCAGAAGCTCTAAGCTCGTCAGCGTCTGCCGTGAAAGCACAGTGGCACGAGCTCTGTCACTCCAGCTTCAGTGCTCGTTGCTTTGACGTGCTACTCTGCCCCGTGGAGCGGGAACTCGAGGCTCCACAGACGGAGAACGCGGTCTCCGCGCTCTCCCACGCACTCGCCACGCTGTTGCTGGCCTCCGGAAGACGCTACGTACTGAGTGTGGCCACGACGTTTGCCACGCCGCCGCCGGCCGTGTTCGCGCTGATGAGTGCCATGACCGTGGAGCAGTTTGCCGGCGGCGGCAGTAGCACCCCGACGCACCGCATGAGCCTGCTCAATAGCATGTGGCAGTGGATGAAGCCCCAGATCAAAAGCGCCGCGGCGTCCTCGACGCTCCCCAACGGTCCAGCGACGTACACGACGGCGCAGCTGGAGGTGCTCTTGGTGTTCAACCTCGTGTACAGTCACACGCTGCTGGGGCTGGACGACGAGGCGTTCTACGACCGCGAGTGGCCGCTGGCTTTGCGAGAGGTGGAGGCCGTCGCCTCGTTCCTGAAGCAGTTCATCTTCGACACGTGCTGGACCATGAGCAGCACTAACGCGCTCCCCGCGTCGTCAACGACCGCCATGGAGACCTCGCAATTGGCACTGTTCGCTGCAGTGGTGTCTTCCGTGAAGCTCTTCAACCAGCTGTACGACCGTGACAGTCGACGCGGCTTTATGCCCGACGGCGCGTGGCTGTGGCCGGCCATGCCGCCCATCAAGGAGACGGTGGACCTGGCGTCCATGCAGGAAGACGGCAACAGCGGCTCGCAGGCCATCTACATGCTCATGAGCGGTGCGGCGTCGTCTCCACACACCCGTGCGGCGCTCATCTTGGTGACCATCCCGCAGGTCTTGTCCTTCAACGAGCGCGTGTTGCTGTTCCAGAAGCTGCTGGACGAGGACAAGGCGCAGCTGGGCCACATCCGCGAGGAGTTCGCGCAGGCGCTTCAGGTGCGCGTGCGTCGCGACGAGATCGTGGACGACAGCTTCGAGTTCTTTGAGAAAGTTTGCGAGTCCAGGTCCCCCGCGGCGCTCAAGTCGCGTATCAAGGTGACCTTTGTGAACGAACAGGGACTGGAGGAGGCAGGCATCGACGGCGGCGGCGTGTTCAAGGAGTATGTGGACAGCTTGACTAAGAGCGCCTTCTCCCCCGAGTACGGGTTCTTCCTGGCCACGGAGCAGCAGCTGCTGTACCCGAATCCGGCCGCGCATCTCCTCGCCGACTCGCGCAAGGAAGTGCTGGCTCGCTTCCGGTTCCTCGGCCGCGTGTTGGCCAAGGCCGTGTACGAGAACATCTTGGTGGAGCCGCAGTTCGCCGCCTTCTTCCTCAACAAACTGCTGGGCAAGTTCAACTACATCGACGACCTGCAGTCATTGGACCCGGAGCTGTACACGTCGCTGCTGCGTCTAAAGCACTACGATGGCCAGGTAGCGGACCTCGCGCTCTCCTTCAGCGTGGACGAGATGGAGTTCGGCCAGGCGGTGACGCGGAACCTGGTGCCCGATGGAGCTAACGTGGCTGTGACCAACGAGAACCGCATCCGCTACATGCACGTGCTGGCCAACTACAAGCTGAACGTGCTGAGCGCCATGGAGAGCGCGGCCTTCCTAAAGGGCTTCCGAGACCTCATCCCAGGCACGTGGCTACAGATGTTCGCGCCTGCTGAGCTGCAGATGCTCATTGGGGGCACGGCCACGAACATTGACGTGGCGGACTGGCAGCAGCACACGCTCTACGGCGGCGGGTATCACCCGTCCCAGCCGGTCATTCAGTGGTTTTGGGAGCTCGTGAGCGAGGACTTTTCGGCGGAGGACCGCGCGGCGCTGCTCAAGTTCATCACGAGCTGCTCGCGTCAGCCGCTACTGGGTTTCCAGCAGCTCGCTCCGCAAATCTGCATCCACCAGGTGCGAGTGAGCGACGACGACCGCCTGCCATCTAGTGCCACCTGCATGAACCTGCTCAAGCTGCCCTCCTACTCCAGCAAGCAGGCCATGCGCGAGAAGCTGCTGTATGCTATTCGCTCCAACGCCGGCTTCGACCTCTCCTGAGCCCACGTGGACGGAAAGGGACGAGCTCCGGGAGGAGGAA
>JAADYJ010000879.1:0-13410 GCA_023338205.1 Halophytophthora polymorphica
TCGGAGCGTCTGGCCAAGTACAACCAGCTGCTGCGCATCGAGGAGGAGCTGGGCGCCAAGGCTCGCTACGCCGGCGCGGACTTCCGCGACGTGGAGAAGCTGGGCAAGTACTCGACCTTCTAAGCGCGACGCTTGTCGCTAACTAGTGTGCCGTCGAGTATGCGTTCGCGTGTCCACATTTGGGATCCGCAGTGCATCTCGTGCACATGTGTTGTATTTCGCTGAATAAGTCAACATCAGTTTTTTTTTTACTTTCCTGGTGTGGAGGTTCTCCTTGCAATGCGGTGCGTCATTTTGTTAGCCGGCCCTTCTTCATGGTGCTGGACTGGGACTTGAAGGCTGAATAGAGCGCCGTGCCGCCGTAGACCTTCTTGTCGGCCGTGAAGGTGGTGAAGAGATCAGGAGAGGCCTGCTTGGGAGCGCCGTACGTAGCGATCCACTGCTGGAGACTGTGCACACTCGGCGTGCCGTCGGTGGCGAGCGTCTGCTCCGTGACGCTCTGTTCGATCTTGTCCGTGAGCAGATCCAGCTGCTTCTGAAGGTGCATAATCTGCTCCTGCAGTCGCTGCACCTCGCCGCTCCGCACCACGGCCTTCACTTGCTCGGGCTGCTCGTAGTACGCAAAGTACCCGGGTCTCTTGGACGCGGTGATGGCCGCCTCGAGGTTCTTGCACGTTTTGCGCGACGTCTCGTTGAATCCGCCAGGCGCTGCACCGGCAATGGGGAAGCAAGTGCATCTCCCATGAATCAATGGCGTGGTCGTGTTCAAGCAATGCGAGCTAGGAAGCAGGAACGGATGCACGCACCGCTGAGTAGCTCATTGACGCGGTCGACCTTGGCTTTCTGCTGGCCGAGCAGCTCCACCTTTTTCTTCACCAGCTCTTGCGTCAACTCCATGGCGCGCGAA
Organism: Halophytophthora polymorphica; assembly: GCA_023338205.1. Taxonomy (NCBI): domain Eukaryota; phylum Oomycota; class Peronosporomycetes; order Peronosporales; family Peronosporaceae; genus Halophytophthora; species Halophytophthora polymorphica. The sequence goes on from JAADYJ010000879.1 coordinate 908, forward strand.
TAGACCGTGTGCGTGTGGTCGGCTCTGCATCGTGTTCGTCCGTCGCTTGGCGCCCGTTAGAGCGCGCGCTGGCTCACACTTGGGCTTCTGCGAAGGCGTCGGCTCTCATTCTCGTCCTCGTCCTGGGCCAGAAGCCTAAAAATACGGTCTTCATCCTCTCACACGTCACAGATTCCAGATCTGTTGACCCAACAGAACACATGAAAGGAGCCTAAAATGAGGTATATTGGGTATCTTGGACGTGCAGAATTGACTCCAGTAGACCTGCACAAGCGGCGAAAGCGACGGCATGTGGAGGAAGATGGCGATGCGCGCCGCGCGCCCTGCATCGTGGGGCAGCGTTTGGCCACAGCAGCGACACAGAGAGATACTGGCAATCCAGAGGCATGCGTCCTGCATGTCAGCGGCCCCATTGGTGCCCTCGGGGGACCCGCAGCTCGGCGCGAAGACGCACGACCCTTTTGTATCAGCGCCGGAGTTTGCGGATTTCGTGCGGAAATGTGGGCTCTCCAAGAAGAAGCTGCACAAGCAGTTCTACCCGAAAGCGAGCGGTGCGTTTTTTGTGCTGGCATTGGCCGTGTCGTTCTCGCTGTGGCTGCGTATGGGCTGTGTGGGCTAAGGTCGGCTTCATTGCGATAGCGGCCGGACGACATGTTGCTGACTCGGGCTCTGGACGACCGTGCGAGCTTTTATAGGGCTGAGCGCACCGCTAGGAGAGTTCCCCATTGCGGCGGCTGTGTCAGGGGGCGCAGACAGCATGGCGCTAATGCTCTTACTGCGGGAGTTCTTGCACAGCAATCACATCAAGACGCCGCTCTTGGCCATCACGGTGGACCACCAGCTACGCACAGAGAGCGCTGCAGAGGCTCAGGAGGTCGCACGCGTGTGCGCTGAGCGATGGGGCATCGAACACGTTACCAAGAAGTGTGAGTGGGCGAGCGAAGGCGACGAGCAGGCATCGCGGAAAGAAGGGCGAGGCGCTGAAGCCACGCCCTCCAGCCGGGTCAAACCGCGTGAAAGCAAGATGGAAGAGCAGGCGCGGCTGTACCGCTACAAGCTGCTACAACAAGTATGCCAGGAGTATCGCGTTCGCTGTCTTTTCGTGGCGCACAACCTGGGCGATCAGCTTGAGACGATGCTCTTCCGTCTCGGGAGAGCGAGCGGCATCAACGGACTGGCGGGCATGTCAAGCCAGACCCCGTTCTTTTCGCTGGAAGACGCAGTGGGCTCGTCCGACGGAAAGACAGATGCGAGTGGAGATAGCCAAGTGAGGTTGCTTCGCCCGCTTCTCTCTGTCACGAAGGCGCAGCTGCTGGCGACGTGCCAGCAATTTGGGCAGTCCTGGGCGCACGATCCGTCGAACGACGATCCCGTGTACGACCGCGTTCGGATCCGCCAGGTTTGTCGCGAAGTCTGCAAGAGACCGGAGCATAATGTGGATTAGTATGCTGGACCTTACCACTAACCACAATGAGTGGTTCGGCGGGGCTGTGGGCAGGAACTGGAGCGCGTGGAAGCCGAAAAGGGGCCTGAAATCCTCGAGCTGTTTTCGAAGCTACAGCAGAGCGCTCAGAAGGCCAAGAAGGACTTTGCGCGTGAAGGTAAAAGGAGTCAACAGAGACCCTGCCATCTGGTGGTGTGCGTCTACATGTACTGACGCTAGTTGCGGTCTTTTGGAAATGCAGAACAGCGAATGATGCGCAAACACGTTGTGGTGAGGGAGGCGGAAGCGGTCGTTGTGCGCATGACCGTTTTCTACGATCCAGAGATGTTCGAGGGGTTGCTGTATCGTGTCCTCTCGGAGATTATTCTGGCTGTTGGCAACAAGGACCCCCCCCCGCGACTGGCTGCTGTGGCACGTCTGTCGGAGGAGATCGTGGGGCTCGAAACTGGAAAGCAGCTCACCCTCGGTGGCTGTCGGGTACGAGGACTAATTCGATGCACTAGGTGCTGCGATATGAGTTCGTGTGTGCTCACCCCTTTGTATGTGCTTATTTTTTGTGTGTAGATCAAGAAGATCTCCAATGGTAACCGACTGCTGTTCGAACCGGAGTATACCAAGAACAAGTCTGTGTCGGGGAAGAAGACCGCGTGATCAGGTAGATCCCCGAACTGCGATTCAATAGATGTTCCCTGTGTATGTTTTATTGTGCCAGTGGCAGGGCATGCTGCGGACGCTATTTCCGTGGTGCGAAACGGGTTGCTACTGCTCTTGGGCTCCTGTTTGATGGCGCTATGGCGGTGTCTCGGCTGAAAAAGACCAAGACGTGACGCTCAACTGCCTGCAAGCGTGGTATCAGGGAAAAGCTATGGTGTCTGTGAGCAAACAACGGGAGGAGGCCACTGCAGCTGGCAATGCCAAGTGTGACGAAGCAGCAGTGTCTGAGAGAAGATTTGACAGTGACGAAGGTGGCACAGATGCAGCGGAAGAGAAGCTCAAGGTGGTCGTGCGCGTCCGACCCCTCCAGAAAGGCGAGGAGCCCTGGCCAAAAGCTGCGGATATCGAGCCCCGCGGGTCCGATTCGGCGCTACCGACTGCTCTAAGCATCCAGGTGAAGGCAGTGCTCGCGCTCTTGGGCTGGCTCGTGTTGCTGTCGTTGTCGGCGCGTAATATGCCATTGCGTCGAACTGATCCAATGAGCTACTGCATTAACAGGAGAACCAAATACTCTGGGAGAAGAATGGACAAATCAAAGTGCTGACTGCAGACGCCGTTTTCGCCGACGCGGCCTCTCAAGGCGATGTCTTCCACAGCGTTGCAGGTGCGATTTTGACTGCGAGTGTATGCGGGGTTGTAGCGCTCATCTGATCATGGCTGGACGTTGCAGATTGCGTGGATGGTCTTTTCGCTGGCTTCGACTGTAGCGTGTTTGCTTAGTACGAGTGCTTTGCTTCGAATTCATACGGGCGTACGCAAGCTGGGCAGTAACAACGCCGTCTGCGTGATTATTTTGGATACAGTGGACAGACTGGAACGGGAAAGACCTACAGTGAGTTGCTCGCACAAGCAGTGCATCTCGTCGCTACAAGGTGCATACTTTGGACTTGATGCGCTGACTTTGCGAACCTCCCTGTGGCTCAGCAATGTGTGGGCTACAGCATGGCGATTCTACGGACAACTTTACATCCATCCCAGACAGCTTTGGGATTGTTCCACGCAGCATTACCAGTCTTTTCACCCAGATGGAGCGCGAGAAAAGCGCGACGAATGGGACGTCTTTCGCCGTCTACTGCTCGTTTATAGAGGTGCGTACCGCGTGCGTCTGGGGCAAACATGTACGTTCCCAGCAGTGAGCCACAGATTCCCGCGCAATCCCCCTTGCTTTCGTAGATCTACAACGAGAAGATTTCCGACATGCTGGCTCCGGACGACTCGCGAGTCGGAAAGATCACTCGGCTTACCGAGTCGAAACGTCAAGCTTTCGCCGGCTCGCTGACCCACCGCGCTGTGTGGAACTGCGCCGTGTCCTCAAAAGAAGCGGGCGGTCTTCAAATCCGACAGAAACTCGATGGTTCGGTGTTTGTGGATGGTATGACATCGCGGAACGTGACTACCAAAGAAGAACTTTTCCAAGCATTCCAGGAGGTGCGTACAATGTACGTCCTAAGGAAGCGTCAATTTAGCATACAAACATGTGATTTGTTTCCTAACGCAGTGCTTCTCGGCCGCAGGGTTCTGCGAACCGAGAGACCCGCAACAACTTCTTCAACCAGCACAGCAGTCGAGGGCACTCGGTGTTTCAAATCACTCTGCGGAGGAACATTGTTGACGAAAACCATCGCTCATCACGAGACGCGCCCAACGACAAGATCAGCCACCGAAGCAATCAGAGCCGCCTCTCCAGACTCTTCTTCGTCGACCTAGCGTAAGTGCGGTATCGCTATGTCCAAGTGCATGAAAAACCTAGTATGCTTACTTTCATTGTGCCACAATGCGATACAGCGGCTCTGAGAAGTGGCACATGAATGGGAGCGACCTGAGCGAAAGATACGCGAGCGAACTCTCCTCCATCAACAAGAGCCTCTCGGCCCTAACGAACTGCGTGTTGGCACTGACGCAAAAGTCGCGGTCGCACATCCCGTTCCGAGACTCCATTCTGACGCGTCTGCTCCAGTCGTGTCTACAGGGAGCTGGGCGCACCTCATTCATTGTCACGATCAGTCCGGCGAAGGAAAGCTTGGAGGAATCCTTCGCTACCTTGCGGTTTGTTGAACGACTCAAGGCGTTGCGCTGCCGTCCAATTCGGCGAAGTATGTTCAGCAGCGACGCGCTAGGAGAGCAGCGATTGTACTACGAACGGCAGATCCAGAACATGCGAGTGAGTGCTCGGATCGACAGATGACGATGATATTCTTGAGCTCACTGACCTGTTATTCTCTACATCTTGTCTTAGGTTGAAGTGAATCGACTACGAGTGCTACTGAAGAAAGTAAGCGAGAAACCCAGAGAGACAACAGAAAGTCCGTCAGCTGGCGATGCAAATACCGCGCTGGTGGAGGAGAATCGACGACTGAAAGAATTGCTGATGAAGGCAGAGAAATCGGGTCTGCTTGATCGGTAAGCGAGCGTTTTGCTCTGTAGCTAGCCTAGCATTTACTGGTGCGAAACATTCGTCCTCGTAAAGCTAACGTCGTGTTTGGTCGGTCTGCAGAGCGGGAAACGGAACTCTCTCCAGCGAAAAGCTGCTGAACACTTTTGATTCCGAAACCGGCGCGTTTGGCCATCGCTTTTCATCCAGGAACGTGGTTGAGCCTACCTCAAGACCAGACAGAGACTCGGGAACTACTGCGAGCGAGCGCTTGCCAAAACAACAGAAGCACAAAGCCACCTCGCCGCCACGCGCGAGCATACATGCTGCAGGAAGTGAGCAGGGAGATGATAACATGGAGAGGGAGGGCCCACGCGATCACCTGACAACGCTGGAGACGCAACTTCGGTCGAAGGAAGCTCGCTTGAACTGGATGTTGGAGGCGGTATGATGCATCCTCTTTTCGACGGCACCTCGCGCTGTGCAATTGACTTGGCACGCGTTATGAAGCATTGACCGTTTACTTGATATTCCTTTCTGTTGAACAGGAAATCGAGGCTCAAAATGCCGGTGCCGACGTGGTAGACATCGATGCAGCTACTTCAACACCCAGCGGTACGCAAACATTTCTTTCTAACGGCACATTTTATTAGTTGTCATCAAATGACTGATGGTCGCCCTGGGATGCCACGCAGAACCGTCAATTCCAACCAAGTCGTGGGCTGCAGAAACCCGACTCCGAAGAAAACTCGTGGGAGTGCCTGTTCCGTTGCGCCAGGCGCAGCAGGCCGATGCTCGTGACAACACTGACCCCAGACGTCCACTGCTGCCGTCGACGGCTGTCGCCCAATCCAGGACTGGCACATTGAAGCCAAAAGAGATTGTGCCCTACATCCGGCCGCAGCCTGTCTTGCGCAAGAACTCTCCAGCCAATGCGAGATCAAGCAATCCAATGCTCGAGTTTGAATCGAGCCATTCTAAACATCGCCGTACGCCGTCACCTCCGATCAAAGTTGACAGTCTTCGGGATCCCACGTACCAAACGGCGAAGACTGGTACAGAGAGCAGGAGACGCCGTATGGAGGTAGCTTTGACGCCACAACCACCAGGACGATCAAACCCGCCACAACCACAAGCCAGCAACTCAAGAAGAAATGAGAAGACTGAGCCGGAGCCAGCCAAGTCTGCAGCAATCTTGAAGCTGGTTGGCTCCGGCTCGGCGGTGGGGAAGACGCGCGAGGAACTGGTCGAGGAGTATAAGCGTGCGCGTCGAGCAGAGCTGGAGGCGATGATGAGAACGATGATGCTACAGAAATGAAGTGAATGAGCACACACTCGAAGTAGTTTTAAAGTAGCCTGCCTGGCCACGTTTCGTTCCATCTTCGCACAGCATCCGACGCGACAGCTCTCTCAGTGAGCGCCAGCGGCAAGCAGTGCTTACTCGTCGGTTGGCTGTTGGACTGACATCCAGATGCACTACTGTCTAACTCGAGACGCTCAGGATGGCTGGGAAGGGCTGCGTCTTGCTCACGACGAGGATCTTCTTCGTGTGGGACATGTACCCCTTGATGTAGCCCTTGAAGATGAGGTTCGTCAGGATGCACTCGATCTCGTCCATGTCTGCCGGCTCCCCGGTGGCAAACTGCAGCGCCACCTGGAAGTTATCCATGTGGATCTGGTGGTTCTGCTGGATCAGGTATCTGCAGGTTCATTCAAACGTAGAACCAAACGTTAGTACGCGCACAGCTTACACACAAATCACCAGTGCCGCACCACGCAAGAGAGCTCTAACGGAGTGCAGGAGAAACCGCCAGCACAGCCACGCCGACGTACACTTTCTTGAAGAGGTTGCGCTGCACGAGCAAGCGCAGCTTCTCGATCAATAAATACACGCCCTGCTGAATGAACTTGTCCTGGTACTTGTTTAGGTACTCGGTGAAGAGACGCAGGTTCCCGTCGCGAATGGCATCCGTCAGGCCCGTGTACTCGTCCAGCGCGTAATCTGCGATGAGCTTGGGCGACGGCATCACGCCCAGCAGCAGCTTCACCGGAACGAGGAACTGCAGGATCATGCGTTTGTTGCGCGCCATCCCGCGGTGGCAGTGTTTCCACGCGTAGTCCAGGCAGGTCTCCGCCTTCTGGTACTGATCCTCGAACATGGAGATCCGCCCCACATAGTACTGATACGTCACCTTGTCACTCTTGTTGAAGCGCTCAAAGGCCGGGAAGGCTGGGCCTTCCACGGCGCGGATCAGGTTGCGGCACAGGTGGATCATGTTCAGCTTGAAGTAGATCTTGAAGAGCTGATTCACGATGAAGAGCGCGCCCAGTTTCTTGTTGTGCTCAGCCGGTGCGCGATCGTTGGCCGCCATGGAAAAGCCCTTCTTCAGGTGCTGCTCGGCGCTGCGGAGGCTATCGTGGATCTCGTCGCCGGCCTCCTGGGATGCTTCATGGTCCGCCTGCGCGTACATTTTACAGCACAAGCGTTTGAGATCAGCCCTAAGATTAGCTCCCAACGTTCCCAATGTGCTTGTCGCAAGAAATGCTACTGCAATCAAAAGAGGGCGGACGAGAGGAGGCTATCTACGCGGGACGCCACTTACTCGTGCGGCGAGCAGACGCGTGTCGACGAAGAGTACGTGCAGGAAGGGCATGACCCAGTTCGTCTCCGCCCGGAAGATCTCCATGAACTTACTACGTACGTATACCACCAATCGTTCCATGCAATCGCACAGAGGGTAATGCCACACGAACACGGAATGCCATTAGCAGCAGTCTCGATCGCCTCTAATGCACGCACACGCATGCCAACGCGATGAAGCACCATCCACTCAAGGGGGAACAAGCTCCGAGCCACGTACATGACGGAGGCGATCTGCGACGCGTACGCCTCAGCGAACTTCTGCATCTCCAGGTGCTTGCGCGCCTGCATGATGCCCGCGACCACCTCGGCGAAGGTGTCGAAGCGCGCCAACTTAGTCTGACACATGTGGCCCACCTGCTCCGAGGACAGCGCGCCAAGCTCCACGCTCGCGCAGCCGCCCGTCAGCGCCAGTAGCTGCGCCAGTTCGTCGCCGTCCTTCTCGCTCAGCGCGCTGCCTACGCGCTCTACGTACGCTGCGAGCTGCATGACGACCAAGTGCTTTCTCGTCCCGTGGCGCTCTGCCAAATACCACCAAGCCAATTCCGCCCAAAACAGTGACTATCGCCACAAAAAGCTAGCGTTTCTGGTGGTGACATAATGGGTGACCTTTTTGGTACAACATGCCGTCAGCAGCTCCAATTCTTTGACCAACATGGCTCAAATCGCAGCACCGCAAGCGCATGTACGTGGCTTCCGGCGCCCCGATCTCACGCCTCCATGGCCTGGAAGCTTCCGTGGTGTTCCTGTATGATCCAGACGTCATCCACCACCTGCCCGTAGCGCCCACGCACCGCTGGGTTCTCTGGATCGGCCTCCACCTGCTGCCAGCGCAGATGCGTGGCGTTGACCACCTCCATGCGCGAGTAGCCAAAGACGGCGTTACGGTAGGCGTCCCAGGACTCTGCAGGTCGCTCAAAGGCCTTACGCATGATGGTGGTGAGGTACTGTCCCGAGGCGCCCGTGAGGATGTGCGTCGTGGCGCGCATATTGTGCGTGCGCCGCCACGTCTGCGACTTGTACACGTCGAAGGCGCGCTCGTAGTTATGTTGGTGGCCACACACGTACAGATCGACGCCATTCTGGAAGAAGAGGTCCTCCAGTCGATCACGCAACATGGACGCCTTGGCGCCGCAGTTAACCTCGTCCGACGTGCAGTACATGGGGCGGTGGCCCACCACAATGAGCCACGGCGTCTGCTCTCGGTTTGCGTTGGCCTTGTCCAAATCTCTCGCCAGCCACGCCTCCTGCCGTGCCACCACGTCACCATCCACGACTAGCGTGTCTGTGAAATAAATCTCCGTGGAAATGACGGCGAAGTGTACGAGCCCCACATCGTACGAGTAGAACCAGTTGTTGGGCACCTCCTCGGCGAGCACGGCCTTGGAGGCGCCACCCGTGTGCATGACCTGTACGCCGGCGTGCCTGTTGCTCGGCATAAGGCGGAAGCGCTGCGAGTAGTGATTGAACACATTGTGCACCTCGTGGTTTCCCGGGGTCACCATGAAGGGCACGCTGGCAGCGATTGGTTCGATCTCCTGCATGAAGATGTCGCCCACGTGGCCGTCCAGCATGTCCAGGTCGTACGCGTAGTCTCCGACGGACACCACGCCATCCACAGCGCCCTCCGCCACCTCGGACTGCATCATAGGCAGCGTGACAGCATTCTGGTAGCCAATGTCGCCCGTAACGAGAAAGCGCGTGGGTTTCTGGAGCGCTTGGCCCGGAAGCACAGGCGCAGGAGCGGTCTTGGTGGCGTACGGGATGGACCACGACCGGTAGTACGCGTTGCCCACCACGTACGTGTAGCGTGTGTCGGGTTTGAGGCCGTCGAGTCGCGCCACGTGCATCCAGCGTTTGATCTTCTCAGGTCCATCGTCTTCGAAGAGCGTGGTGTCGGCCCAGGCTACGATGGGAGTGGCATTGAGTCCTTGGACCACACTGGGGACGTGATAGCCCTCCACGAGCTGCACCTGTGCAGCACCGACACCGCAGTCGACCGTGGTCATCCATTGGATGGCAAAGCTGTCCGGGGAGTATCCGTAGGCTGTATGGACGTGTTTAGGACGACAGCGTTTGGCTTGGTCATCGCGAAAGATTTGGGTGGCGCCCAGTTGGCGTGGAGACGACCAGCCATGGTACACGGAGCCCACGACAAACTCGAAGACGGTGTTATCTTCATAGTCGGACAGGTCGATGGTCACCATGTGTGTGGTGATGTCGGTGTCCTTTCCTTCTCGAGTGACGGCTTGCTGTCGGGTGAACGGCTCCGTCATGGCGTCTTGCACGGCAAAAGTGCCATCACCGGGAAAACGCCGGTAGCGCACTTCAGCCTCCGCCGCAATATCGTGGCAGGAACGCCAGGGCTGCGCCAGGTCGGGCGAGGTGTCGTTCTCCTTGTGCAACTTGACGGATGGGATGTAAGTGCGCCTCGTGGTCCATTCCACGACGGCGCGGCTCGCCTCCACAGATGAGCGAATGTCGTACGGCACGCAGTTTTCCACCTCGCGCTTCTTGCGGTCTGAATCGCTCAGCCACTGCGGCCCCCGCCTCTGTGTGGGCGACCGCAGCGACTCGAGGCGTCGCAACGGAGAAACAGACTGCTGCGCTGTGATTGGGACCACCATAAGCGTCACCATGAACGCCACCGTCGTCATGGATACCACCACCACCGGCGTCGTATTGTTGGGCATAGCTGCGGTGAATGCTGGAGTGGCTCTCGCAACGCAGCAGCGAAATCCAGGAGAGCAGACCGAGTCAATATCTCAAAATGATATATAGATTATCGAGTGCGAGACGACTCAGCAGCCTTACAATCCACCCGATGCGATTAGTGGAGGACTCCGCTGGTATCCCCGGGACGATCCCCAGCATTAGAAGTCTTACTGGCGCAGGGATGAGTTGGGATCGTGGCGGGAAGACGGCGGAGCTGCACGAGCTCATGTGCCGAAGAGTTGGGTAGTAGGAGGCGGTCGTTTCGGAGGAGATTGCAACGCGTCCATGTGCTCGTGTCGACTGCTGGGCGTGGCAGCAACGACTAATGCCATGGCCTTCCCATAAAAGTCCAGTACATTGGCTCTGCGATCAGGAGACAACGGGAAGTAAGTGTTTTTTGTGAGCTCACAACGGCCGGTCCGAAGATCTGGAGCTTACTAAACGCAAGAACCCGATCGAGTTTCAGAGCCTCACTCGGTGCTCGAGAGTGGCTGGTAGACGATAGTGGAGCCAACGCGGAGTCTACCATTGCTGGTCAACGCTCTCGTTGGCTGTGATTCACTTCAGACATGGACGCGATTTCTCAAGTTCGAGCGATCGGTCTATGGACACCTGAAACTTTACTGGACCCGCTTCTGCAGCACTACAGCTCGTTCGCCACGCTCAGATGGCGCCTAGTCGATGGCGCGCGCCTTCTTGAGCCGCTCCGCGAGCTCTCCAGACCGCTGCAGCGCTTGCACGTCGTCGTTGCCGCCCACACTCTTGGCCTTGATGAAGAGGTTGGGCACTGTGTTCTGGCGCGTGAGGCGGAAAAGGAAAGCCTGGATGGCCGCGCCGTCCTCGCGCTGGTCCAGCTCGAAGACGTGGGGCTTGGCGCCCAGCGCCGCCAGCGTCTCCTTGGTCTTTTTGCAGTACGGGCAGTAGGACTTGCTGAAGAGCACGAGCGGGTACTGGTTGATGGCAGACCACACCGTATCTTCGGCCAACGTGCCGCTCTTCTCCAGCATCGAGCGGAGCTTCCCCGCTTGCTGCAGCTTCTGCACCTCGCGGAGCCCGCCCACGAACTTGTGGTTGATGAACACCATGGGCAGCTCCGTGCGGCCCGTGAGCGCCTCGAGAGCCTCCAGGTCGTACGGCAAATGGTCAGCAAAGCCCACCTCCTTGGTGCGCACGGTTGTGCGGAATTTGTGCAGCAGCTTCTCCAGCTCCCGCTTCTCGGGGCAGTTCTTCTCCGCGAAGATCACGACGCTGTGCGGCATCTCCAGCACGTACGTAAGCTCCTCCAGTCGCTTCCGGGCCTCGTACTGGTCGTTCGTGAGGCGGTCCACGAACTCCATCTTCTCAAAGGCGATCTGCCGCTCGCGGTCCTCCTTCGCCATGAAGCCCGAGGCCATCTTCTTGGAGATGAACTCCACCGTGTGCCAGCCCTCCACCACGCGCGCGAAGACCGTGTAGCCGGGCCCGTCCTCTGACGGCGCGTTGCGCTCCGAGTTGTCGTGCAGCATGATGGCGAACTCGGTGCTGCCCGAGTCCGACTTGTGGCTGCGCGCGAGCACCACCATGCGCTCCGTGCTGGGCGCGCTGTACTCCACGGGCAGCTTGCCCACGGGCGACTCCTTGTCGAACAGAAAGCCGCCGCCCTGGAGCACGTACTTGGGCTCGTTATAGTAGAAGCCCGCCTGCTCCGTGTAGAAACCCGAGGATACGAGCTGCTTGAAGGCTGCCACGGTCTGCGGTGCGTGCTCCGGGTACAAGTCCAGCGTGAAGGTGCCGAACTTGGTGCTCACCTGCACCATGCTGCGGTTGTAGAAGGGCGTGGTCAGCGCTGGCCGTGTCTCCGAGCTCGAGAACTGCCACACGTGCAGGCAGATCATGAGCCCGAAGAACGTCACCGCCGCGTACGCTAGCGGCGCGCCGAACCAGCCGCCGCCCGAGCCGCCAGCGCGGCGGGCGCCACGTGCGCGCGGGGCGGCCTTGGCGCTCTCCGTCATGCCGATCTCGGAGTCCCCCTGGACGCGTCGCTTGTTGGCCACGTCCATCGTCTTGACGTCAATCTCCAGGGCGGATACCGTCGGAGCTCCTTCTTCCCAAGACAAAATGCTGATGACGCTCAAGTGTACCCTCGAATAGGTACTTCTTTCGCGTTTTTACCATGAGGTATTTACGTCTTTTTACGCGTTTCTGGCGCTTTTTTTTACAGTACGTTTTAGAAACGAGGGCCCTGGCTGGAATTTCCGGGAGTTCCAGCCAGGGCCCGTGTACTTGGTTTTTGAATGGTAAGATATTTACAACGTAGTCCCGCCCCCTCGATTCAAAACCCGAGTACACGGGCCCTGGCAGGAAATTCCGGAAATTCCAGGCAGGCCCGTGTACTGGAAACCAGGATCTTGCACGCAAAAGTAGCCTACTGGCGTCGCCAAATTCGACACGCATGGCCCCGGCTTTAGCTGGTCGAAGCAGGTGGCTCTGGATCCATCTCCATCTCCTCGGGCGCACCGAAGCGCATCAGATACGTCACGGGCGTGAACTCCTTCTCCTGGTCCGGCTCGGCCGCCTCCAGCACCGTCAGCAGCAGCGCCTTCTCCGCCTTTTTCTCGCAGTGCAGACAAGCGCTCAGA
>JAADYJ010000880.1:0-13408 GCA_023338205.1 Halophytophthora polymorphica
GACGGGTTTGTTGGCGGCGGCGTCGCTGCCAGCTTGACTCTCGTCGTAGGTCTTGGGCAGGCGGTACATGGTGAGCACGTAGCGGTCGGAGGTGGTGACCTTGTGCGTCTCGACTGTGTATCCGCGTGCTTCGACGATCTCCGTGACGGACTTGCCGACGTCCACATCGACATCGACCGCAGAAACCTCAGCGGTCTCTACAGCGGCGTGCACGCACGCGATGCTCAAAAGAGCCGCAAGGAGCAAGCCCACACAGGCTGCCGTTCGGTTCAGGCCTCGGGGCATGGTGGGGGCTCAATGGAGCCGTCGAAAGACTCGGTCGCCGATACTGTGCTAACTTCCGACTGCGCGCTTCGCCTCGAATTGGAGAGTGCGCACGGGTTGTTGCCAACGACCCGCGCGTCGTGATGCAATCGCGTGAGAGGCAGAGGGGAGACGAGTGTGGAGTGGTCGCGAACTCCTCGATTGGGAGCCCTTTAATCCTGGCAGCGCGGCTTGACGTTTATGCAGAGAAGCCGTAGAGAACGCGCACCATTGGTCCGAACTTGCTTGCAGCTCGGCGATTAATCTGCGCCGACATGCTCCGAAACGTGGTTGAGCACATCAAATCGTCAATCTTGCCAATTCGCATGGTCGCGGAGAACCCTCCAGCGGAAGTCTTTGGGATGGGGAGGCCGGTGTGGACTCTCCACGAAAAGGGTTTCACCGGGCCGAAGCGGGTGTAAGACGCCGCGAATGCCAGGTCTCTCACAACAAGAGCGGTCCAAGGTCTTCTCGAAGTCGCATCGTGCAGAGTCGATTCGATCGAGGACGCCGAAAATGTTCAAATGGTGTGGTCTACATAAAAGCGAATCAATAGTCAACTCAGGAAATATGTTTGATTTGGTTTGAGTATGGCAGGTGGAAGCATGGCCACAAGCGAAGCAGCAATGGCGGAGACGGAGTGGAAGCTGATCAGCCAGGGCGCCGAGGCGGTGCGGAGCTCTCTGCGTTGCACGCTACGCTTCGGTGCAGGTGGCAACTGACCCTGCACATGCGGTTTCTGGCGCTGTGTGTCATGCTACTGCCTCTGCGGCGCTGCAGAAAGTGTACGAGACAGAGTTTGCCGGCCGCGCCTGCGTGGTGAAGGAGCGCGTGAAGAAGAGCTACCGGCTGCCGGTGCTGGACAAAAAGCTGTCGCACCGCCGACTGGTGCAGGAGGCGCGATGCATCATGAAGTGCCGCCGTGCGGGTGTTCTTACGCCCTGCATCTTCCTCATCGACGAGGACAAGAGCCGGCTCTTCACGGAGAAGATTGAAGGCGGCAGTCTTAAAGAGTACCTGCGCCGCGCCTACAAGCTCGGTGCGCCCGCGTCCAGTGCGCTGCCCTGTGTATGCATCGCCATGAAGAAACGGGCCGCGGACTAACGTGTACGCGTATTGTGTGGCTGTTGCGACAGACCCAACGTACGGGGAGGCAGCGTTGGCCAAGGCGTACCAGATCGGCGCGGCCATCGCCAAGATGCACGACGCCGACATCGTGCACGGTGACTTGACCACGTCCAACATGATGCTCAGCAGCGACGATGCCACGGACGTAGTACGTATTCTAGGGCACCGCACAACTGAGCGCCATGGCGATAGCGATGGCTGGCATTAACTTGCTGCGGCCTCTGCTCGTGTGGACGCAGACGATGATCGACTTTGGTCTGGCCAACTCGCAGCCGCTGCCGGAAGACAAGGCCGTGGACCTGTACGTCATGGAGCGTGCCTTCAGCAGTACGCACGTCAACTCGGAGCTGCTGGTGGCCGAGGTGTTACGCGCCTACCGCGCACGTTCGCGCCGTGCAGACGCCATTTTCCAGAAGCTCTCGCAGGTGCGTCTCCGCGGCCGCAAGCGGACCATGGTGGGCTAATGAGAAAGCCTTAGGCAAGCCCAGGCAGCGGGTGTACGCCGCCAGGACACTGGCAGAGCTGCGGTCTTCATGGCTCGACGTCAGGTCATGTGTAGACATGGCGGAGCCCGCTAGATCAGCGAATCCTACGATCTATCGGCCAATATTCCCGCAGAACCCATGTGCACGTCTTTCCAGCGCGAACAAATCATGCAACCGATGGTCAAATGTGGACAATTCGAGCAAGAATCAAAAGAAAAGAGCGATGCATGCAGAACGGGACCGAAGGAGGTCGACGCGCTGTGCGGCTTCCTGGCCCTGTCGTTCTCCGCCCCGGAGTGGCCGCCCGCCACCCTCGCGCTATCGATACATGCTAATTTATCGAGGGCGCGTCACTTCTTCTGCTTCTTGGCTGCAGCAAGGCACACGAGCCGACGTGAGTGAGTCAGTACAAGTCACAGATGCAGGTGCGTCGGGCAGGACAACGTCAACACCGTCCTCGCAGTAAGGAACACGCACCGGGCGGCTCCTCCTCCCCCATCTCCTCAGCACCCGCCTCGGCGTCAGCGTCGGGGTTCTCGTCTTCCTCGTCCGCATCGTCACTGACGTGGTCGTCTTCCTCTTCTTCTTCTTCTTCGTCGTCGTCTTGGGCGTCACCCTCGTTGTCTTGGAAGTCTTCGTCGTCCTCGTCGTCCTATAAGCCCCATGGCAGCCCAGGACTGGATGTTAATTCAGATCATCGAGCACTCGGTTGCAGATCAAACGGTTGGGGTTGAGGCCACGCAAGCTGCGCACCTCAAAGTTAGTGTACAAATAGGCCAGTCCCACTTCCTCCTTGGCGCCGTCCCCTTCCTCGTCCTCGTCCTCGTCTTCCGCCTCCTCCTCGTCCCGCTCGACGTTGTCTTCCATCTCCTCCACTGAATCCTCCTGCTCGTCATCAGCGACAGCGCTGTCCTCGTCGCTGGCCGTCGCGCTATTCTCGTTGGCTTCGTCGTTGCTGCCGTTCTCCTCGTTCTTGGGCACGGACACCGCAGCGGATTCCTTAATCGCGACGCGCGCGGGCTCCAGTACGGCGCTCTTCGGCTCTGTTGGCGCCATCTGCGCCCACACACGCACTCGGAGTGTCAGCCAGCAACGTCCGACCGATGTACGTATCCAAGCCACCGATGCAGACAAAAAAGGCAGAAATGCAGGCGGACACCGCGTCGGCCCCAGCGAGCGTAGCGCGACGCTGAAGGCACCACGGGACTCACCGTCATCTCGAGGGGCGCGCAGTCGTATCGGGGTCCGCAAGACGCCGGCGGACGAGAAGGAGAAGCACGGAGAATGGGGCAGCCAGCTCTCAATCACCTTGAGCTTTCCACGTTTTCAGTTGCACCAGGAGCGCCGCCCAATAAGATCAAGTATGCTTGATGCTAAGGAAATTACGTTACAAAGGGTTGAATCATTCTCTTCGAGCTGAAACGGTAGAATACTTGGACATGCTGGATGAAAGGTTGCGCTGATTACACAGGGCACTAGTTTTAGCCAACATCCACTGGAGAACGAATCTTGTGTGGGCTACACGATTCCAATCGGAGACGTACCATGAAGCACACACAGTACAGAACGTACCGCAAGGCAATAAAGTGTCACGCCCACCCAATCCACAAAACCCTTTGCCGAGGGTCAAGAAGCTACAAGGAGAGTTTACACGGCAGGAATGCAGACTTGGTTCTGGTTCTGCAGCAAGCCAAAGCAAAGCAACGGCAGGACTACGAGTGCCGTGAATGTTGCATATTGAGCTATCACTTCCGTGCCCGCTCGTGGCCGCCGTTTCCAGCCTTGAAGCGGCGTGAGGTTTGTCGCGCTTGCCATGCACGATCGGATAAGCACGCGGACGCGAGCGCACGAGTAGACCTCGGTGCGTGCTTCTCTTTTGTTTCGAGCACCAACAGACCCCGACGTTATACCCTACGATCGGTCAACGAGGATGCCAAGTGCGTGAAGCGTATCGCCGCCTCCACCAGAACTAGTACCTTCTCGACGAAGGAGCCATAGGTTGGCCGCTTGGCGAAATGACAGCTCGGTAAAGATCGCAGTCTTTCCAGTCGGCTATTTGTTGTCGGCTGCTGGTTACAGCCAAGTATACGATCCAGCATCGTGCGAGCTCAAAGCAAAGCGCGTGGGCACCTCGAGGGCATTGCCCAGGATACGAAGCACCAGGATTGGAATGCAGAAATCGGTTCCATAGCTTGCACGGCAGAGATTAGTCGACGGGCCGAGACATACGCAAGGCAGGGGCCGAGCCGTTGGCACCGTGCCGGTCCGAGCAATATCCATCGGCATGCGGGGAACGCACGGAGAGGTCGCAGCCTGCTATCTCGAGCAGGAGTCGGCTGTCCAGATTTTCGCAATGGCGTCGCGCTGATTGGCGAATACCGTTTTCCCACCACACGATTGGTTGAGCGCGCAATTTTCAACTCCGCAGCCAGTAGCTCTTTCGCTATCCGCGGTGAGAAAATGCGTGTCGGGGATCGCCATGAGCGGCTTCGCGAAACACTCGGCGAAAGCCATGGGAGGCGCCTACACCACAGGCTGCGGCACATTCTGACACGGAAGCGGTGAGTTGCGTGCTTCCACCTGCAAGCAAGTGGCCATCGACGAGGTGGTTGGTTGGGGCACCATTCCTCATCCTTATGGCAAATATTACAGCACCAGAAAGGGAGCCCACCAGCTGCCCGACACACAGCGACGCTGGTAATGGATCCACCCGTGGCGCAGCCTTCCCGTCGCCGCATAGCGCTGCTGGGCTGCGTTGCGCGGTTGTTCGGGGGCGCCCCGCTGCATCGTCGTCTTCCGGCCGAGGAGCCAGCTCAAAATGCCTGTCTAAACGAATAAAGTCGGAGCACGCGGCCTCTCCCATTTTATATTTCAGGCGAAAATCCACGATCTCCGCCCAAGCGCGGGGCGTTATTGGACAACGACCTGAGATCTCACTTGTCCCAGTACATTTTGCACGACCGCCTGTTTTTGTGAGACGGGGCCTCGCAACACGTACTGAGTTAGCTGTATGGCTGCCCTCAGTCGTCAGCCGGTCACGAAGGCGAGCGAAAAAGGCCGCAAGTCCAACGCCTCCTGCCCGCACATGGTCGTCGTGCTGCTGTGCCGGTCGCCGCAATGCACAGGACAGGACAGCGCTGACCTGATGGGCGGCCTCGTGCCGCGTAGGGGCGAGGCCATTCCCCAATTTGCCTTCACTCGCTGAACGGCAGATTCCCCCGGTGCAGGTGTCCTCCGCTCCCGACCTCCCCTGGACGACCGACCATGCAGCTCTCCAACCTCGTGTCGACGCTGGCGCTGGGTGCGGCCTCTGCGGCATGGCTCGCGAGCGCGTACACGGACCCGATCGTAATCAAGAACTACAAGTTCTTCAACGCCAACACGGGCGAGTACTTCCCCGTGCAGGGCGTGGACTACTACCCGCGGCCCAACTCGGGTGAGCTGGACATCAACAACTACGACTTCTTCACGGACACGAACAGCTCCATCTGGACGGACGACATTGCGAACCTGGCTGCCGCGGGCGCCAACGCCGTGCGGCTCTACGCCGTGGACCCGTCACAGTCGCACGACGACTTCATGTGTGAGCTGCGCAAGTACGGCATGTACGCGCTCGTGGACCTGGGCGCGAGCTGCGAGAACTGCTCCATCACGGTGGACCAGTACCCGGACTGCTACCCGAGCGCGCTCAAGACGCGCGGCCAGCAGATCATCACCGAGTTCGCGCAGTATGACAACGTGCTGGGCTTCAGCGCCGGCAACGAGGTGAACAACCTCGTGGACGACGCCAACACGAACGCGCCGTGCCAGAAGAAGTTCATCCGGGACATGCGCGCCTTCATCGGCGGCTGCGCGTCCACGATGCGCAGCGTGCCCGTGGGCGTGGTCATGGCCGACCCGGACACGACCTCCAACAACCGCTCCATCAACGCCGAGTACTACAACTGCCGCACGGACTCGAGCGACGAGTACGAGAACGCCGAGTGGTACGGCCTCAACACATACCAGTACTGCGACGGCGACGTGACGGAGCTCAAGAGTGCCGACGGCTTCTACCAGCTCTACACGGACTTCAAGAGCTACGATCTGTCCATTCCCATCATGCTGTCCGAGTTCGGCTGCGTGAACCCGAGCTTCGCGACGGTGGACGACTACGAGGCGCAGCGCACGTGGCTGCAGGCCGGCTGGCTCTTCGAGTCCACCATGCGCGACGTGTTCGCCGGTGGCTTCGTGTTCGAGTACATCACGGAGCTGAGTAACTCGGAAGGCTCGGGCTCCACGGCCTCGGACTACCCGTTCACGGACTACGGCGCGCAGAACTACGGCCTGGGCTACTACTCGCCCGAGGACTGCGACCACATGGACACGACGTGCACGTGGAATGCCATGCCCAACTACGACTACCTGGCCGAGCAGTACAACGCCACGGACGTGTCGGACGAGGACTCGTACGACGACTTTTCGCCCGACTCGTCCCGCAGCAGCGTGCCTGACTGCCCGAGCGGCTTCGCGGCGCTCGCGGACGTGACGTGGGAGGCCGACGACGTGGAGGACGCGTCGTGCCCGTCCTCGGTGCTCAACTACGAGTGCTCAGGTCAGACTGCCAGCGACTGGACGAGCTACGAGGGCACCACCACCAGCGCCGCTAGCGGGAGCGCTGCGACGGACTCGAGCACGTCGGACGCTTCGGTGGTCGGCGCCTCGTTCGCCTCGGCCTGTCTGCTGGCCGCCTCCATCGCCACGCTCATGTAGACGGTCGACATGGCTGGAGCCGAGCGATTCTCGAGCGGCCCTTGCGTGGTTTGTGTGTCTGTGGGGGCTAGAGGGGATCGAGTCCTCCGCGACGTCTGTGCGGTGAAGAGCAGCCGCTGCAGGGCACAGCTAGATAACCTTTGAATTGGATCACGCTGCAACGTGGTTGTATTTCTATCGACGTTCTTGTGCGTGCCTTGCTCCGAGGCTTGGGGCGTCACGCAGACTCTGTATACCGGAGCACAAGTCGACGAAGAGAGGCCACCTCGCGTCCTGGTCGTCTGTGCAGTGGACAGACAGCCTGTCGGAGACTCCCACTCCGACGAGCTCTATGAGCTGCGGGACTTGCGCGATGCGACGCTGAGCCGAGCAGAGCGGGAGCTGCTCCAACGCAGGGAAAAGCGTGTCCAATGTCGACGACACCTTGCTGGCTGGCCAGCTAGCATTTGGATGAAGACGACGTCTCATTAGACTCTCAATACTCTTCGCATGGCGTCACTTAAACCAGCATGGCCGCGATCGTAGCGGCGACACCCGCCAGCGCCAGAGACCGACGCGTCGTCGCCGACGCAGACGTGGAGCTGTTGTCCGAGTCGGACGTACTGGAGCCCGACGACGTGGTTTTGCTGCTGTCGTCCGTTTCAGCATTCACCTTGGCGTTGCCCTCGTAGGCGCTGCCAGATCCGGCCACGCTGGCCCAGTCGCCGCTCGTCTCCTGGTTCGGACACTCATACTGCTGCGCCTCGGACGGACACGACAGACTCTCGACGTCGTCCGACTCCCACGTAATGTCGGCCAACGAGGCGAATCCTTCCGGACACGTGGGAAGAGTCGAGTCGTCCGTGAACTCGTCCATGGCCGTCTCGCCCGACACGTCCGTGGCGTTGTACTGCTCCGCGAGGCTGTCGTAGTTGGGCATGGGATTGTACACGCACGGCACCGAGTCGTGGTCGCAGTCTTCGGGTGAAAAGTAGCCCAGCCCGTAGTTCTGTGCGCCGTAAGACGTGAACGGGTACGGCGACGCGTCTCCTGCGTTGGCGTCCTCCGTCGAGTATTCGAACACGAAACCGCCGGCGAACACGTCGCGGAAATCCGATTCGTAGAGCCAGCCGGCCTGTAGCCACGTGCGCTGCGCCTCGTAGTCGCCCACCGCCGGGAAGCTCGGGTTCACGCAGCCAAACTCGGTGAGCATGACCGGGATGGAGAGGTCGTAGCTCTGGAAGTCCGTGACCAGCTGGCCGAAGCCGCCGGCGCCCGCCAGTGTCGTCACGTCGCCGTCGCAGTACTGGTACGTGTTGAGACCGTACCATTCTGCGTTCTCGTACACGTCCTCCTCGTCCGTGCGGCAGTTGTAGTACTTGGAGTTCACCTCGCGGTTGTTGTTGGTCGTGTCCGGGTCGGCCATGACCACGCCCACGGGCACATTGCGGAAGGAGGCGCAGCTGCCGATGAAGGCGCGCATGTCCCGGATGAACTTCTTCTGGCACGGCGCGTTCGTGTTGGCATCCTTGACGATGTTGTTCACCTCGTTGCCGGCGCTAAAGCCCAGCACGTTGTCGTACTGCGCAAACTCGGTGATGATCTGCTCGCCGCGCGACTTGAGCTCGCCCGGGTAGCACTCCGGGTACTTGTCCACCGTGATGGAGCAGTTCTCGCAGCTCGCGCCCAGGTCCACGAGCGCGTACATGCCCTTGGCGCGCAGCGCGCACATGAACTTGTCGTGCGACTTGGACGGGTCCACGGCGTAGAGCCGCACGGCGTTGGCGCCCGCGGCCGCCAAGTACTCGATGTCGCCCGCCCACACGGCCTCGTGGTCGTCCGTGAAGAAGTCGAGGTTGTTCTCGTTCAGGTCACCGGCGTTCGGCCGCGGGTAGTAGTCGATGCCTTTCACGGCGAAGGACTCGCCCGTCTTGGCGTCAAACATCTTGTAGCCCTTCATGGCAATCGGGTTCGTGTAGCCCTGCACCTGCGAGGCGAAGAGCGCCGCGAGCGCGAGGGTGCCCATGGAGAAGAGCTTCATGGCTGCGGAGCAGGAAGCTAAGCTGGCTGGGACGCGGAGCTGCAGAGGGTATTTGCTTGGGCGCAGATCGGGGAGTGGCGACTTCAGGGCGTGTGTGATTCACATCACATCGCTTGGAAGGGCTCGCACAGTGAAACGCGATCTGAGCTCTGTGCGTCCGATTGAAAGTGTCTTGATGGGTGGAGCATAGAGCAATAAGATTCGCCTGGATCTTGCAGGATGACTGTGGATATGTAAGTGAGGGTGTGGTTCGTGGACGCAGATGGGTTGCTGGCAATGGCAAATCAGGGCACTTCGACAAGACCAGAGGTCCATGATGTCATCCGGTTGCAGTCGATAAGATCAGCGCGCAAATATCTTGCCTTTTGTATGGTGGCGACCAGCTGCCGCGAGTGTCTGTTGCAGTCGCGGCGTTGTTCGACTCCATTTCCCCAAAAAAGCAGCACCCGGTTAAGAGAGCGGACCATGCGGCTTACAAACGTCAAGTGCGTCTTGGAGCTTCAGTCCCCCCGGGGCGACTCTCGAGATCAAGCTGGGAGTAACGCCTTGTGTGCTGTGATCCTGAAGGGCGTTGCCCTGACACCAATTACGTCGAAAAATGCATCTGTCGAAAATGATGCAATTGTCCAAAATCTCCAACGTACCGGTAACGTACCGGTTGTCTTGAATTCGTCCAATACAAAAACCAAGAACACGTCTCCCATGGCCAGGAATTCCTGAATTCCTGGCCATGGGAGACGTGTTCTTGGTTTTTGTATTGGACGAGTGTCCGCACGTTTTAGAGAGGTGCAACCTCTTCCATTAGAGAGGTAGGCGACCCTCTTCAATTGCAACTTGGTCTGATATACTAGCTGGAGCAAAGGACTAGTGAGTTCGTGCGATGGCGGCCAGTACAGTTAACCCCCGATTTGGCTCCTTCGATTTGTTCCAGCAAATATTTGTCAGATTAAGAGGGAAACTATCCTTTGTCACTGCGTAAACTGCTTTTGTAGGTTGGCGCTTGCGCTTCACCTCCGAGCGCAAACCACGACTCCATCCAGAGTGGCCTCTCAACCAACCACTTTTTGCAATGTCTACTCGACATATGAGGGGGTCAAATCTTGTCAAAGACTTATCTGTTGAGGCTCTAAAAGAGGGACCAAATAAGATGGCATCTCTGCACAGTACTATCCCATTGAAGTACGATCTATTTTTGACAGGCATGCACACCTCGTGGTCTCGGTAAGGTTCGCCCAAGCAACGATAGGTTTGCAATCACGAGACAGGGCTGCCGATGCTTTCAAGCGTAAACTGATGTGGCTCGTTTATTCTCAGATCCGCTGCGTTGAAAAATGAGAACGTATTAGCCGTGCACGTCTATCCAGAATCTCGCAGAAAGTGTGTCTAAACGTAGAAAAACACCGGCAACCACACGTAGGCACTGAAATATGCAGTGGAATCAGCTACCCCACAGAGCAATCAGCCTCCCCGCCGACCAGTCAAACTAATCGCAGTCGGCCACGTGGCAGCACAGTCCATTGCGTTTCGTTGCAGTACCGTGATATGCAGCACAGCGGTCCCTGCTCTGGATGCCAACCGTCCAATCAGGGCTCTGCTCGACGATGGCGATGTATTTTTGGAGGTAGCGCCACATTCCTGCCTTCCCGACGCACCCGCCGCACCACACCAGGCAATGGACCTCCCCACCTGCACCAGCTCCGGGGCGCTGCCCGATCCAGCGCGCAATCCTGCGGATCCGCCACTCCCCGCAGCGACAACGGAGCTCGTCCATCCGCGGGATTCC
Organism: Halophytophthora polymorphica; assembly: GCA_023338205.1. NCBI lineage: Eukaryota > Oomycota > Peronosporomycetes > Peronosporales > Peronosporaceae > Halophytophthora > Halophytophthora polymorphica. Next base: position 10,472 of record JAADYJ010000880.1, read on the forward strand.
GCGGAAGACTCCTTGATGCCACGCATTCTCCCGTGGCGTGAAGTGGCGATGGCGGTCAGCACGGACCAGGCCATGGGGCTGCTCGACTCGCGCAAGAGCACCCAGCGCAAGAACAGCCAATTTACGATCTGCTCACTCTGTGACGTGCCCACGCCTCACACGATGAGGTAGATCACCCTCACGTGTGACTCGGGCACGTGTAAGGAGATCGACGCAAATAGCTCCTGCCTGTGGCGTGGGAAGGTGGAGCTGTGTGCTACGTCGGACACGGCCAACGTCTACGAGTGCTACGAGACTATTCTGTAGCGACGTCACCCCGCCGCCGCACCCTGTCGTCTGCGCACAAAGCGTTCGTGCGCGACTTGGCGGCCCAAGGACTGAAGCCGCAGCGCATCAGAAACGCGCTACGAAAGCGTTTCAACCTGGGCGATGACACGCTAGCGGACCTGAAGGTGGTTCAGAACTACTTCAACTACTTCGCAAGGATGCAGCTGGGGCACACGGATAGGTATGATGCCGTGGCGGCATTGGTCAAGGACAAATTGTACGGCGGCAGCGAAGAGGCGACACAAGGCGTGGCGTTTGGGTGCAGGGTGGACTACGAGGAGCGGCTCAATCTCGGGGATGGATCAGACGCAGAACCCTTCGTGCTTGGGCTTACTACCAAGGTGTTGCTGCGCCGTTTGGACCGACCCGTGGGCAGCTTCATATTTCATCTGGACGCTACATTCAAGTTGAGCCAAGTGGGCTATCCGCTCCTCGTGCTCGGGATCTCGGACCGCCGCCGGAGCTTTCACCTCATCGCCCTTGTCATGATGTCGCAACGCACTGAGCCCATGTACGAGCACGCACTGGCAGAGCTACGGCAGAGCTACTCTAGTGTATGCGGGAAGCCCATGCGTATTGGGTTCGTCATGTCGGACGCTAAAGACGCCCAATACAACGCACTGGAAGCAGTCTTCAGACACGACAACGACTACACATTCCTGATGTGTGTTTTTTCACGTGGTGATGAACGCGCAGAAGCGGCTCAAAGCCGTCCCGACAAGGTGTCGGCGCGCGTGCTCCACGGCATATATGACATGCACTTCACGTCGAGCCCCCTCGAGTTCTACAATATGCGGGAGCACGAGCTACACCAGTGGCGCCTCAACACGGAGTCGGCCCCATTTGCAAAGTACTTCACAGACCAATGATGCACGGGTAGGTACACGGTATGGCAGGTGTTCAGGACTGCTCCTGGGTTTGCGTCCACGAATAACCCATGCGAACAGTCCAACAAGACACTAAAGCGAGACTACAATATGCGAACGAGGATGAAGATGGTCGCACTCCTCTTGCAGCTGCTCGTCTGCTGCACGAACGAGTCGGAGAAGCACAAGGGGTTTGCGGTGGACGTGACACCCACGCCGTCACTAACGCGGCGAATGAAGCAACTGGCCGCCGACAAGCTTCTGGTCGCGAACGCAGAGGTGGGGCACAGCCACGCAGGACTGGTGACTGTGTACGCCCAGCAACCCCCGCGCGTCTTCGTGGAACCCAAGCACCGCTCGGAGGAATACCTCGCTGCTACTGCCCAGATGGGCGTGAGCTATGCAAGGATGGAAGTCCAAGGGCAGCCTGCAGCAGGGTGGGAGGTGGATGTGGGCCTTCGCTGGTGCCCGTGTCGATACTGGTACAAGTTCGGAGTCTGTGTGCACTTGCGGTACGCACTCCAAAGGTGTAAACACATGAACAACCATGGTAAGAGAGTTCTGGTGAACAGACGTGTGACCAGAAAGAGAGGATAGCCGTCGCGGAACGAGGAGGAGGAACAAGGGGCAACTGCCCAGCGCGGGAGGCCCCGAGTGGTCGGACACGCATTGACCCTGGAGTAGATTTTGGCTCCCCTCTCTGGTTTAAGGTAACCAGGTCAATACACGTGGAATTCCAGCTTCGGCTAGTGGTGTTGGTGCCTATCCACCCGCAGGCCTGACACCCGAATCCTGTTTGGCCCTTTACCTTTTGCATGAGTCTATAACTCGGTGAATCCCGCGGGTAGATGAGGTCGGCCTCCAGCAAATGCGTCGGCAGTTAGCCCAGAATGTCCAGTTTTTCCTTCCTCTAAGAGGGGAGACCAAATAACTGAAAATCGTTCCGATGGGGCATACCTCAATGGATATTGGCCGCGCAGCGATATGCCAAGTGAATCCCTATCGATACACCCTGCCTGCATCCCATCCACCCGCGGGTTTTTGAGCAACTCGACATCTGGACGGAACTGTGAGGAATTCTACCAAAAAATGCTGCAACTTCAACCTGTGTGTCACTTCAACCTGTGTGCGGCTCTACCCACACATGTTTACTTATTTGGTCTACCCTCCCTCAAAATGGACGTGCGAGGCCTTTCAGTTCTATACACCTGCGTCATTGCTAAGGCCACACCCCATCCACCCGCGGGATTTCCGAAACCAATGCATTGGAACTCAAGAAACGCCACCAAACGGATCAAAAATTGCGTGTTCTTCTGCTGTCCTCTCCTCACCGTGGCACAGCGCTCTCGACTACCTCTCCACTCTCCGGCAGCAGCTCGTCGCAGGCTGGCTGATCAGGTTTTCCTCTTCTTCTGCGGGGTCTGCTGCGCAGCTTGCGCCTCCGCAGCTTGCGCCTCCACCTTGGACCGGCACTCCGGGCACTTACAATGGAACCACATCGCGTCACCGTAGTGGACCGTTATCTCGGTCCCTGGGCGCTTCGTCTTGAGCATCATGACGACCACTTTTGGCTTGTCGCGGTGCTGCATCTCCACGAAGATTGCATTTGGCTTGCAACTGTGGTTCAGGAAGCGGAAGATGGAGCCGAACCGGAACGGCTCAATGAAGACGAAGAAGCCTCGCTTCGACTTCGCGTTCAGCAGCAACGTGTACCCCGAGTTCTGGTGGAGCTCCGCTGGCGGGA
>JAADYJ010000881.1:0-13383 GCA_023338205.1 Halophytophthora polymorphica
CCCCCCCCCCCCCCCCACACACACACGGGTCTAGAGCCCTGGGCTTACGCTCGCTCTCCACTCCGTTGTATCGAAACGACAGCTAGCACAGAGCGAGCTTCTCCAGCACTAGCGCCTCCATGGCGGCGGTGGGTCCCCAATCACGCCAAACGATTGCGCAAATGGGACTTGAGGCATTGCGGCAACCCCAACCTGGTGAGTGGACGAGCCTGGTCGATCCACGCTTGCGCCGTTCTTGTTGCGTGATGCATCTCGACGCTAGCGTCCTGCACCCATTCGCTGGAAGCTACGACTGCGCCTGGTCCAGCGAGTGTTGCTGCAGGACGACACGTTGCGCTGCACTGCGAGTGGGTCGCGAGAAACCCTGGTGAACCGCGGTCTCCAGCCATTTGTCAAGGTGTGGCGCCACGTGCGTGGGATCCACACTCAGCTTAGCTGCTCCGGCTGGAGTGGCGCTGGGTATCTTCTCGCTAGAGCTCTACAGACCGGTTGCTGTGCCCGCCATAGTATGTGCCATCCGTGTGTTCTCGGGTTTGTGGCACGCATCCGTCACGCTGTTTCAGTCAAGACCATGTCTATGGCCAGGCCCAACAATGCGCCTGGACTGTGCTGCTATCGTTCGCGCGGCCAAGGAATGAGGCTCCTTGCTTGCAGCAGCAACTGCTTCGACCCTGCAAGCCAGGACAGCGCCAATCTACGTTGCAACCGATGGACCGTTGGCCAGCACAGCGCGGCAGTTACCTTTGCCAAGCAGTCTCGGTGCTCGTGGAGTGGTTTCTGAGCCCTCAGCGCTCCTGATCAAATAGCATCGCCATGTCAGTATGCGAACCAGCAGAGCACCACTGAACCGACAGCTTAAAGTGGAACTTGTGTTGGTTGGCATGTTTCATGTTCGCTTATGCAATTTGATGCACGTAATGTATGATGTTGTGCAGCATGACCATTGCTCTCCTCATGGTAGAAGTACGGTGGCGCAGCTAGGAGGAAACCACGACCTCCTCGAGACTCGTGAGGTTCTTGGCGATACCCTCGGCACCACTCACCAGGCAGTTGAGTAGTAGTTGCTCCTCCATCGACACCCGCTCGTAGCGCTTGTCTTCCATCAACCACTCCACGTAGGCTGATTTCATGTGCGCGGCGACGTCGTTGGTAGAAAAGTCCTCTACATTGAGGACGTCGTGCTCGCGGCGCATGGGCGATGACGATTCGGACTTGTCCTGGCTACCAGCACTACTATGCTGCTTGTCTTCGTGGCGGGAAGAGGTCGCTGCATTCAGCAGACCGGGCGTGAGCGTCATAGAAATCGCCTCCACCGTCACCGATCCACGCTGGTCTACCACTCGACGGGAGATACTGCTGTCGATAGCGGCAGCCACATCCCCCTTCTGAAGTGATTGAGCGACCACGTCCTCGGTGCTGATTGAGTCGGAACCAGTTCCTTCTACACCAGTGTCTGTGAGTCCGTCTGCAGCAGCCTCCTCAGTCTGTGCTGCATGCTCCAAGGCCTCGGTCGGAACGGAAGCACCCCCTTGACCCGCACCTGTGTTCCCATTAGAACTCTCGTCTGCTCCAGCTTCGTTGACCTCGTTGATTTCAGCCTCAACCTCCTCCTTAATGGCTTCGAGTAAATCACCCGTGATCAGAGCTGGCGCTCTAGGTTTCCGTCGGTGGTAGACCTCCACCTCGAGCTTAAGGCCGTTCTCCAGTGCCGCCATGAACTCCTCGAAGGAGACCATACCGCTGTTATCAGTGTCCACAGCCGCCATAAACTCCTGCACGTATTTCTGGATCTCCTCTTCCTTGACAGCGCCAGACTGAGAAAATATGGTCTCCAACATTACGGAAACCTCCTCAGCATCGATCTCGCCGCTGCAATCCTTGTCAGCCAGACGGAAGGCCTCCTTCATCTGCATGAAAATGGCGGTTTGGTCCGGGTCCGAGTACATGAATGACTCTCCGAAGAGCATCTCCATGGTGTCGAAGGTGTCCCGTACAGACGACTGGAAGTGGTTGCTCGCGATCTGCCATTTCGCGTGTGTGCTCATGCTCTCTTCTTCAGCCCCCGTATCTTTCCGCGGGTCGCGAATGTCGTCCGTGTTGATTTTCACGCGGCCTTGCTCCACTCGGTAGTGGAACCATCGAACCAACTTGAAGAGCAGATTGTTGTTGCTGAGCAGACGGTGCGAAATCTCTAGAACGTGCTCGTACTTCTGCAGCGAGAAGGCCGGTCGCCACATCAGCGGCTCTGCTTGCGCTTCCACCAGCAGTTTTTTCTGCTTGACCAGCTTGCGCGGGATTTTGACCTCCAGGATGTGGCGCACCTGCGCCATCGTGTCGTCGTCCATGCGAACGGAGCTAGAAAGGTGATGACCGAACAGTGCATCGAACGCCGTTCGCTGGAGCTTGAGAGTCTGCTGGATATTGCGGCGCAGCAGTGTTGTCGCGCTCTTGGGGAAGACCAGGATTTCCACGACGATGAACATCACGACACCCACAGAGGTCTGTGCGAGACTCGAGTACGATGAGATAGCGATGGAGCTGGAGCTGTCGGATCCGTTCGGATAGCACATGTCGGTTTGGCGCAGCAGGATATCGGCCGAGATGAAGGCCGACACGAGGCCAGCGTACGAACTGTAACCACGTGCATAGGCGACGTACATTGAGATACCAGTCCAGAAAAACATGACGATGTCGGACAACACGACGGTCATGTACTTCGGGCTGCACGCACGCACAAAGAAGAACTTGAACACCGACGGCACGACGCTTCCAGCCACCACGCCACCCACTCGGTTTACCGTCACGCGAAAAGATCCTCCGAGGTAGTTGCCCATGACGTAGGCTATTGTGCCAGGCACTGTCGAGCTGAAGTCGTAAACGTACACGGCCATGAAGACTCCAAGAACCATGGCGATGGATCCTTTGAAAGCCCCGAGCCACGTGGACGGGTGGGCATAGTACTCGGGGTCGATGAAGGATCGAGCCGAAGACTTCACGAAGGATCGTGCACGTCGCGCGCCACCGTAGTGCTTGCTGTTGTGCGATTGCTGGAAGTTGAGAAGCGTGCTGCAGAAGGAATTGAGTGAAAAGAGAAAGAGGTTTAGCGGAACGTTGCCAGCCATCTCCTCCAGCGTCACCGTTTGGGTTCGCAGCGTGCGGTTCTGCGTCTTGCGGTACTTGTACAGTGTTGTCTCTACTTGATTTTCCAGTGGACGCATCGCCTTCAGGTTAATGCCTGTAGTTTCAAAACCACGTGTGAGATGACTACAGCACATTGCGCGGCAACCAACGGGAATAGACGTACGTGTGGTTGAAGCATGGATCTCGGTAGAGATTTCGTTGAGCAGATCGCCGGAGCGCGTTTGGATGACGTAGATCTCACGTTGCATCGCCTTCATGTACGTGAAGTGTAGTCGCTCGTACTTCTCCAGCTGCATGGCGTAGCTCAGCGTACGGAGGTCGGCCACGAGTGATCCCACAAGGTTGACGTAGTTGACCATGATCGGGAGGTTGAACCGTAGAAGGTAGTGGAAACCGAAGAACTGTTCCCACCACGCATCGTCCAGCAGCTCGAGCATCCGGCGGTGGCGTACCTCGGCGGCGGCAAACTTGCGGCGGAGTTTAAGTTTCAGGAAGTTCATGTGCTCCACGTTCTTGTTCTTGAAGCAGTACGAGTCGACAATGATGTTGAGTAGGTCCAGGATATCCTCAGAAGCTTTCTTGGAGTCAACACGAAGACGCCGAATCGCACTGCAGATCGGACACAAACAAGTTGGGGAAAAAAGGTGTGTCAGGTAAACGTGAGCAAACCATTTAGGAGTGAGAATGCTGAATCGTTGGAGAGAAACGTACAAAACTGGATAGGGAATCAGCATGATGAACACCGATATGAAGGCGCCTACAACTCCCACCACACAGTAGGCTTGGAGATTCCGTAATGTGTTCGCCGTGTCAAAGAACTCGTCTTCAGAACTCTTTAGTTGCGACGCGTCCAGTGGGTTTGCAGGTCGAATGATCGTCAACGCTGCAGATAGGAAGCGTCAGTTTGAGTTAGTGTCAGCATAGTCCAGATATTGCTCTCGACCCAGGATGTGACAGGGATGAAAGGACGTACTGAAGTAGATGTTGCTGCCGAGCGCGAACTTGCGCGTGTTGGCATGGAATGGGAGCACCAGTACGCCGATAATGAACACCAGCATCCAAGGCACCGCGGCGTACAAATTGGGCAGGTTGATCCAGTAGGAGCTCGAGCTGACGCTCTTGGCAACCTTGTAGAAGTCATCGTACGGCTCATCAGCCTTGTCGTCAAACGTATGGACGTCGATGATAGCGAACATGATCAGGCTGTACACGAGAGCCATACCCACTCCAGATATGCCCTGGCAAACCTCACGCAGCGTGCCACCCATGTTGATCCCTGTGGAGAAGATAACCATAATGGCGCAGTAGCTCAAACCACCACTGCAGCGGCCAAGCACATAATTGCTGTCAGATCCACGAGCCATTCTTGTCTTCAAAATGGCTGGTAATGGTACGGAACTTACATGTAGTACCAAGACGGAAAGAATAGCCACTTCTTCACATAGGCATTGCCCGGGTCGTAAGCTTGGTCGCGCGTTTGGATCAAGGAGGCAATCAAAACCCCGCAGGCCACTCGCAACGCCATTTCGGCGTTGAAGCGGAACACAGCTGTCATCCCCAAACCAAAGCACTCGTTGCGGTTAGCTTCATGGACCAGCTCATAACAAACTCTTGCCGATGATCACATGAAGACGTACATGAGAATCGTTGCTGCTTGAGAGAACTGCTGCGAGTTTTGTCCATGTCAATTCTCATGTGAGCGGCCCTCTCGCTCACGTCCGCGCTGCCGGAGGTGAACATCCGGGGGATTTTCGTGGTCGGGGTGGATGGTGCTTCGTCACCATCAGTCTTACCACCAAATCCTTCGCTACCCGAGGTGAACATGCGCGCAATCCTCGTCAGTGGACCGAGAGTTGGTTCCTCGTTCTCCTTCTCTGGGTCGTCGGTTGCATCGTTTAGCGGCACAATCACGTCGCTACTGACGTCGTTGCGTGGTTGCAAACACATACATAAACATGTCAGAGGAATTCTACGACGAGCAGGGATGGTTCAGTCAAGTATGAACCAGATCAAATACGCAACACAGTCCTTGAGGTTGAGACGTACGCGGGCAGGTCATCAGCAGGTTGGTCACTTGAAACTGGATCCCCCATGGTGTGTCGAGAGCGCTGGGCGTAGTTTTCAGCAAGTGTATTGATGCAGGGTGTTCTTCGGAGGTCGGCAAATGAAAGACTGCACTCGGAAAGAGAAGGCACTGAACACCACTACCAAGCTCCGAAGGGCAAGGCTACGGTGGTTTCGTACATCGTTCGCAGCTACCGCTTCAGTTAGCCTATTTTTGCTGACTGGTTACGCTTAGTGGGCGTGAGAGTGCGACAGTGCCTTGAGGATAATGTGGAAATGCGTCGTAGCAATATGCGCATCCCTATCACCCCTACGTTGCAAGCTTCGGCTTGCAGTGTTGGGGTTGAAAATGCTATAGTCCCAGCAATGGTGCGGTGTTCCGAGCCTCTCTTCCAGAAGGGTGTGGTCATCCACGCCTCTTCACGCCATCACAGCAGATGCCTGTGGTCTAGATGAATATGGCCCAGACGCTGCTGTAGGTGACATAGTGGTGCACAGTGGAAACACAAGACCTTCGTTGCAACCCGCAGGGTTCTTTAGAGAGAGCGCATGGACTAGAAGTTGTGAAAGAGCTGCGACGTAGAGAGCTGTCGTTTCCCCGCCTACGGTTTGCTTGCGAAAGGCTACCGAAACGGACCACGAGCTCTAAATTCCGCCGCCCTCTCACGCTAGTAGTTTCGTCGAGCGTGCCATCAAGTTATTATTTGACCAATGCACTACCACAATCAACCACAATGCGGCTTTGAAGACAAGCAAATAGATCAACGCTCCCACTGGCTCATGGTCGAGGTAAGTTGAAGTTGCTCGACCAACCAACACAATGTATGCGACTCTGGCCAATGTTGAACTGTGTATCGCCATCGAACGATGACTCCTAGGTTGGTGTCTTCTAGGATGCGACGACGATTTCCTCCATATCCGTGAGGTTCTTGGCGATGCCCTCGGCGCCGCTGACCAGGCAATTCAGAAGCAGCAGCTCCTCCATGCTCACCTTCTCGTAGCGCTTCTCCTCCATGAGCCACTCCACGTAGGCCGCCTTCATCTCCGCGGCAATGTCGCTGAGGGAAAAATCCTCCACGTTAAGCACATCGTGTTCCCGACACATCGGTGACGACGGCGCCGATGACAGCTTCCGGGCGCCGCCCACAGAGTTGCTTTGGGATGATCTTGGTCTTCCATTCAGTGCGAGCGGCTCAAAGAACGGTGCGGCGGGCCGGGAATTACTGACTTTCCTCCCCGGCGACGCTTCTCTGAGCGGGGCGCCAACGCCCAAGTTGATCATGTCGGGTATTAGGCTCAGGGCCTTCGTATCGGTATCGTTCTGGTTGGAGGGGTAAACAATGCCGCGAGTCTCCACTTCCCCTTTTACTTCCGCGTCGTCATTGTGACCATCAGTCTCCTTGGGATCACACTTCTGGTTGTTCGTCACGTTGCTAACGTTGACCTCCGACTCGTTGTCTTCGCCGATGCACGGGAGTAGGCTGGCAAGGGAACTCCTCCGCACAGCAAGAGCTGGCGCTTTGGGCTTTCGCTGCTGGTAGACCTCGACCTCGAGCTTGAGGCCGTTCTCTAGCGCCCCCATGAACTCCTCAAAGGAGACCATACCGCTGTTGTCCGTGTCCACGACTTCCATAAACTCTTCCACGTATTTCTGAATCTCGTCTTCCTTCACGGCGCCAGATTGTGCGAAGATGGTCTCCAGCATGATGGCGACTTCGTCGGCGTCTATCTCACCGCTGCAATCCTTGTCAGCCATGCGGAACGCCTCCTTCATCTGCATGAAGATGGCCGTTTGCTCAGGATCGGAGTACAAGAACGAATCTCCGAAGAGCATCTGGAGAGTAGAGAATGTGTCGGTCACCGACGATTGGAAATGGTTGCTCGCGATCTGCCACTTGGCGTGCGTGCTCATAAGCGCGTCTCCATCCTCGTCGACGTTGTCGTCTGCGCCGCAGCTGTCCCGGATGTCAATCGAGTTCAGTCGCACGTGTTTGTTCTCTACGCGGTAGTGGAACCACCGCACCAGCTTGAAAAGCAGGTTGTTGTTGTTCAGCAGACGGTACGAGCTCTCCAGCACTCGCTCGTACTTCTGTAGCGAGAAGGCTGGTCGCCACAACAGCGGCTCGGCGTGTGCCTCTTTCAGCAGCGTCTGTTGTTCCACGAGTTGCGCCGGAATGTCCACTTGCAGGATGACGCGTAGTTTCTCCACGGTATCCTTGTCCATTGTACTCGAGGTAGCCAGGTGGTGGCCGAAGAGCACCTGGAAGGCCTCCTGCTGCAGCTGGAGCGTCGCTTGAATGTTCTTGCGCAGCAAACTGGTGGCACTTTCTGGGAACAGCGCTAGCTCGACGACAATGAAGAGGACAATGCCAACGGACGTCTGCGCCAGACTCGAGTAAGAAGAAATCGCGATCGAGGCCGAGTCATCCGAGCCGTTCGCGAAACACAGATCGGACTGGCGCAGCAGAATCCCCGTGGCCACAAAGGCTGACACTAGGCCGGCGTAGGAGCTGTAGCCGCCTACAAAGCGCACATACATAGAGATCGCCACCCAGATGAACATGACGATGTCGGAGAGTGCCACGTTCAGGAACTTGGGGTTGCAGATCTGCGCGATGAAGAACTGGAAGACCGAAGGAACGACGCTTCCAGCCACCACACCGCCTACTCGGTTCACGGTCACGCTGAATGATCCGCCGAGGTGATTTCCCATGACGTAGGCAACTGTAGCTGGGACGGTGCTGTTGAAGTCGTAGATGTAGACGGCCATGAAGACGCCGAGAATCATGGCCACGGATCCTTTGAGTGCTGACAGCAAGGCCATTTTCCGTGTGTAGTGGTGCGACTTCACGAAGTTCTGCGCCGTCATGAAGACGAAGGACCGCGCGCGCCGCACATCTGTGTAGTCCTTGCTGTTATGGGTCTCCTGGAAGTTGATGAGCGTGCTGCAGAAGGAGTTGAGCGAGAAGAGGAAGAGGTTCAGGGGCACGTTGCCCGCCATTTCGTCCTGCGTCACAGTTTGGGTCCGCAGCGTGCGGTTCTGTGCCGAGCGGTAGCGGTGAAGTGTCGTCTCCATCTGGGATTCAAGCCGTGTGATCGACCGCAGACTCAAGTCTGTAGTATTGAAGCCCACACACATATCCAAACACATTGCGGGTAAGCGAGAAACAAAACGAAGAGAGCGTTAGGTCGATCCACTGAGCCAGGATTTAATAGACACAAGTGGCAGCAGAACGAACACTTACGCCGACTGGACGCGTGCACCTCGTGCGATATCTCGTCGAGCAGGTCTCCGGAGCGTGTCTGGATGATGTAGATCTCGCGCTGTAGCACCTTCATATACGAGAAGTGGAGCCGCTCGTATTTCTCCAGCTGCATGGCGTAACTCAGTGTGCGCAGATCGGAGATAAGTGAGCCAACCAGCGTGATGTAGTTTCGCATGATGGGACGGTGGAAGCGTAGCAAATAGTGGAACCCGAAGAACTGCTCCCACCACGCGTCATCCAGAAGTGCCAGCATGCGCTGGTGACGCGCTGCTGCAGCGTCGAATTTGCGGCGCAGTTTGAGCTTGAGGAAGTTCATGTGCTCCACGTTCTTGTTCTTGAAGCAGTACGAATCCACAATGATGTTGAGCAGGTCGAGAATGTCTTCAGACGCGCGTTGTGACTGAAGCCGAAGCCGATTGATGGCGCTATAGCGTTCACAAACGAATCAACGTGAAGTTCATTTCGTCGCGTCAGAAGCCAGGATGGTGAGAGTTGCTGACTGACGCAGGGGATGCCACGTCACGCGGTCAACTTACAAGATCGGATAGGGCACAAACATGATTAGCAGTGAGATGAGAGTGCCGATGAAGCCCACAAGGAAGTACATCTGTAGGTTGCGCAGGATGTTGGATGTGTTGAAATACTCGTCCCCGGCGCTCTTGAGTTTCGTTGGGTCCAAAGGATCCGTCGGTTGGATGATCGTGAGTGCTGGTTATTCAAGACAAGACCAGAAGAGCCGGGGTCACCGTCGTGAGCACCACAGCAGGAATTAGACAATGGCTGGTTGATTCGGTACGTACCAAAGTAGAGGTTGTTGGCAAGCGCGAACTTCTTGGTGCTTCCCGAGAACGGCAGTAGCAGCATCATGACTGTGAAGAGCGTCACCCAGGGCAAGACGGTGTAGAAGTTGGGCAAGTTTACCCAGTACGAGTTGGCGTTGAAGGCCTTCTTGATCTCGAAGAAGCCCTCGTATGGGTCATCGGCGCTGCTGTCGAACATGCGCACGTTGATACATGCGAACAGAACGATGTTGTACACGAGCGCCAGTCCCACACCGGTGAACGCCTGACATACCACCATGAGCGTGCTGCCGACGTTGGTTCCCGCGGAAAATATGACGGCCACGGCGCAGTAACTCAAACCGCCCCTGTGATCACACACGCCAACAAGTCGCTCCGTGTTAATCTTGCGTTTGAACGAAATCTCATGCCGCAGACATAGCACACTCAAGCCAAAACGTTCACTTGTTGCTCACGTACAGATAGTACCAAGACGGAAACATGAGCCATCGCTTGTCGTGGTCGTCAGTCGGGTCGTAGCCAGGGTCACGCGTCTGGATGCAGGACGCTAGAATCACCCCGAAGGCCACGCGCAGCGACATTTGCGCGTTGAACCGAAACTCGGCTGCATTTCGGGCCAAAACCATCCGACATCGACATCAACACCACCATGAGCAGTGAGTTAGATGCTACGTATCGCCTCACGTCTTCCTTATCGAGGCATCTGGTAGCCGAAGCCGTACGCACGGGAGAACCGCTCCTGCTTAAGGGAGTTCTTCCTGCCCTTGTTCATGTCGATGCGCAGCTTGGCAGCCTTCTCGGCAAAGTCCTCGCTGCCGACGGTGCCCTTGCGACCACGGCGGCGCATCACGGAGCCGGGTGTGAGCACGCTCTTCCCGCTCACGCTCTCCTCGTCGGACGTGTCGCCAGTGTGCAGAGGCACACTCAAGTCACTATAACACAAAGCTGTTAGCACGAATCCACCGTCCGCGCGCGCAAGAGTCACGAAGGCCAAACGTTGTTGGGGGAGTCCTCGAAACGTACTTGCTGGGGGTACCGATGGTGGGGAGTCGAGCAGCCATCGTGTGCGCGAGCTTGGCGGCGACTTCCCGCTCCTGTGTGTATGTGCTGCTGGAATCTGCTTGAGCGCTCGGACGAAAATCGGAGACTGGGGGACTTGACACCGCCCACACTGGCTGAAGAGAGGCTGTAGGCCTAGGACCAGCGCTGGTTGTGGGACGTACTCGAAGAGGCGCTGAGTGGAAGCACGCCAGATGCAAAGGAGGCAGTGGAGTGGTTTCAGTCGTCTCTTCCAGTCTTCATGGCATCGTGGTCTGCGAGCAGACGGGCACTCGCGCAGACTGTCAACTCCCCACGCGAAGCCAAGCCGCGGCCGGTCGGTCGGTGGAACTCGCCAATGGACGCAAGAGAGCAGCGAGAGATCTCCTCGTTTCAAAAAGGCTTGCGTGAGTCACGCGCGGGAAGCGCAACCGCGGCTGACATGACGGATGGCGCGTGTCTAGCTCTCGCAGGTTCAGTAACGAACCGGAAACCCACGCGCCTTGACGTTGAAGTGGCCAATGGGGATGCGTCGTGAGCAACCTCCAAACAGCGGCGTCGTTGGATCGATACAAATATACATGTGACAGTCCGTTCTCGGTTGCAAACTGGGGGCACCTGAAGTGGTGGTTCACAAGGCGGATAGTGGAGCCGGGGACGGCTCCGCAAATTGGAGTGTGTGAGTCGACCACTTCTGAGCGAGCGGCAGTTCCAACCTCTGCCGTCCTCCACCCAATCGCATTTTGCGAAGCAGCGGAGGTTTCAGAGGCAGTGGACGCAGAAAGAAAAAGGCGAAATGCACGAGCTTGATTCCAACGGGTATGCGGAACCAAATTTCGCTGCAAATTCGTAGGCCTTTCTGCTTGAGCGCCATCTTATCCGGGCGGCGGAGACTCCCATCGCACCGGATTGGTGGTCAGTTGGCATAGACATTCCATTGCGTCTGGTCTCCGTCACGCTGATCTCCGACCTGAACGCCGGACAGAACTCCGGCCCGAGAAAGCGTTTGGCTGTGAAAGAGCGCCTTCAACTTTCGCGGCCGAAAAGGCCGAAGGACGAGGGCCTTCATTGGGGGGGGGGGTACACTTGCTTACTGAGCCCAAGTGCAATACATGGCGTGCTTGGTCACAACGAGCCAATCAGGGCGCATTGACGCTCAATATAAAAGCCATAGTACTTCTAGCACTTCTGCCGCTCAATGGACGCCAGTGGTGGGCATGACGACGTGTACGCGCGCATCCTGCGGGGCGTAAAGCGACACGAGCTCGGTGCGCAGTGCGACGCGGTGCTGCAGAAGGAGGCGCGCTCCATCCAGCGGCGGCTACGGCTCGCGGCGGACTCGCTGGTGGCGCTTCAGGAGCTGTCGTTGGCCACGCAGTATCTGCGTCAGCAGCAGAGTGACTTGGGTTGCTACTGGGAAACTGCCGTGGAGAACGCAGCAGTGCAGGCGCATGCGGCTGAGGTCGCGTCGCTGCAGGAGCAGCTAGGAGATGTCATCGGGAGGATGGCACAGCGCGCAGGCGTGGATGAACAAGGGAATACGCCGGAAGCCCAGCAGCAGAAGTCGGAGTCCGCGACGAGATGCAAACGGAAAGGCACGGAAGGTGTGAGCCCCAAGACCGTAAAGAAGGAGAGCAAGGAGTCGATGCTGCCGAGTCTTTATAGAGCGACTGTCTCAACGAAGAGGAGGAAGCGGTCAACAATCGACTATGCGGAGCTGACATCGAGACGCACACCGGCACCCAAGACTCCTCCAGTATCCACGGTGGCACCTATAGAGGTAGATGATCCCTCGGGCGAAGATCTGTCGACAAAAGGACACACAGCGGTGGAGCAAAGAGCACCGTGCGATCGGAATAAGGCCGAGGGGGCAAGCAGCTCCCGCGATTCGAGCAGTTCACGGGCAAACTCACAAGCCAGCAAACCAGCAGAGGCGTCAGACAACCCAGCAGCAAACTCTCCTAGTAACCTGAGAGAAGAAGATCCACCAAGCAGCGCAACACCAGAGTCCCCCTTGGAGCTCAAAGTGCTCGAGTCCGAATCCGAGTCGGACGGAGAGTTCCCGTCGTGTTTTGAGGCGGCGACCCATCTGCAGAGCGCCGAGCAAAGCGTGCAGCTCGAGCGCTTCCCGTCTATCGTGCAGCAACTACGGACGTACCTGTTCGAGCGCAAGCACCTGACCGTGGCTGAGCTAGACGGGTATTTGTTTGCGCACAAACGCATGTCCGAGACCGAGACGGACGACGTGGCGCGCGCGATCCAAGTGGCCATCTCCATGGGCATGCGACTGCCTTTCCAGCCGCAGATTGAGCTGGCGCTGGCGGATCTTTTCGTGGTGATCGAGCAGCTGGAGGCCGCGGTCGGGGGCTTGCCGGCGTTCCTGTCCCCGTACGTACACGTGCTTTAGGTGAAGCTGATGATGGCGTGGTGTGGCGGGTCTCGGTTGCTCATGTGTCGTCACTGTTGTGTTGTTGTACAGTGTGGCGATACGCTTCTCCTCGTATTTCCTGTCGCGCACAGCGACCAGCGAAAACTCCACGAGCTCCACGCTAGCAACCTGCAAGAGCAAAGTCGCGGTGCTCCAAGTGTAACGAGGACAAGGCCCGAAGGACGGATGCTCACTACGGACGACGTCTACGCGCAGCTGGCCGCGCAGGGCATACCCGTGGTGGAGTGGTGGTCGGGACTCGGTCGGGGCCCTGCCAACGAGGTGAAGATGGTGTGCTCGCGCGGGCACGAGTTCGAGGCGTCGGTGGGGGCCGTGGCCGCCGGCACCAGCGGCTGCAAGGTATGCTGCCGCAACAACTCCAAGGGCGAGGCCATGATGGTCTTCCTTCTGTTCGCTTTCCTTGGGACCCGCTTCCTCTCTACGCGGCGCGAGCTCGCTAGCGCGCTGGAACTGGACGCCTTCGCGAAGCTCCGAGGCCGCAAGTTTGCGTTTGAGCATCAGGGGGCGCAGCATGCTTTCTGGTGCTCCTTCTTCAATCCCTATCGCGGCGAGTTCGTCGCCATGGTAGACAGGTAAGGCTTGTTGTCTACGTGAGTGTGGGCGTGGAATATGAACTAATCTGCGC
>JAADYJ010000882.1:0-13379 GCA_023338205.1 Halophytophthora polymorphica
ACTGGCCTACTGGGTCAGCTACTCGTCCACTTGGCGCCTATCTCCGGCGTTCTGGTAAAGTCCCACACTCAGTGGGTATCGATCCAGATACCTCCCGGTCCCAGGGTCAGCGTATTACCACTCCACCACTGAGGTCGGTGGCAACGATCAGTGAAGAACATATCGGCTATGAGGTCGCGAGTCTGGGGAACAACAAGTTCATGATTAGCTTGTCTTTTGTGGCATTTGTGTTGGGATACTGCGGCATGTGAAGGTTACAAAGTACGTTGAACGCTCCATGGCGTGTGTTTCAGACAAGAAAACTCAGCAAGAGCGGAGCAAGAATAAATCACTCCGCGAGGCACCTCCGGTGCCGTCGTTGTCTCGAGGCTGTCCGCCTACTCGAAAATTTGCCGGTATGGAGACGGCAGACTGGCGAAATTCATGGGCTCACTGTCGATAGTTGGGTCTCGTAGAAAGCGCCGCACAGAAACGAGGGGCGATGAAATAGACAGTTTCTTGGCGCAGGCCTGCATGAACGGGTGCATTTCGAGCTGTCCCATCCTGGTGCACAGGTGGAGAGTTTGCAGTTGTGTGTTCGGCGAGAGGGTCGTGCCGCGCCAGCCACCGGAGATCTCCGCAAGGTTTGACATGGTGTCGTGGATGACGCCCTGGGTAGTGAGCGCGCCGCGAGGCTCCGTCAACCAGCGCGGCAACTCCAACTCGGGCTGCTCTATGAGAACAGTGTGGTTGGCTGCGTGAACAAATTCGTCGAGAAGCGCGATGTTCCAGCTCAGCACCATACCTTCCAGGTGTGGCGGCGAGTCCACTTGCACGCTCACAACATCGGGAGTTGAGGATTGGGGCGGCATTGTCGAGTGACGTTTGTGAACCTAGGCGTGCTGGTGCGTCGTGCTCGTGCCAAGTTGAGAAGTGATCTGGAAACGAGCACGCAACAACACTGATAGACGCGTAGGTCGCCACAGGCGATTTGACAGAGAACGCCGCTCACAAGGAAGCGATCGCAAGGGAGACGCGAATGCTTGGCATGGTGCAGGACGCAACATGACACGCCCGGGTCGACTGGCGGTTTTGCTCTTCGGACTTCGTCGAACTATCCATCGAACGCTGTAGGTTGATGAAGTGTGATATCTGGGTCTGGGGATAGCTAGCGACATCCGGTCCTGGCGACGCCCATAAGCAGCGAGCTTCACTGAAAATACACCGGTCCGTTCCGAGAACAACGCTGCCAGGGTTATGCTCACACTCGTGCCTGGTTGCTTGCGACTCTCTCATCGGGGCGTGCTTCGGTCGATACAGAAAATGGAACCCTCGATAGGAGCCCTCAGCGGACGGTACAATATCTCCCGGTTTTGGACAACGTTCTTGGCGGGACCACGTCGGTGATGCAGAGTCGAGGGCGGGTCTCGCCAATCATTCTATCAGGTCACGTCAACGCTCTGGTTATATCTCGAAACTCAAGCAGATACCTGCTGATCCCCTGAAACGCACAGTAAGTTCTCCTTCGGCTTTCTCGGTGGCGCACGTCGACTGCTTCCGTCCGTATTTGGATCACCTGTGCTGTTCGCGTATCCAAATCGCAACTCCATTTAGGAGTTCTTGAAGAGAGCACCCAAGCACGAGGCTGCACGTTCTTCGAACACGAAGGGGCCTCAACCTGGGGCCTGGGGGCCTCGTAGGTGGCTCCGCGGATCTTACAAAGCGAGGCGGGATTTCCAACCCATTCCGAGCGACTCAATGCGGTAGTGCCCACTTGTGCTTGAGGTCGCCGAAAACAACAGCACATGGCAGCGGTGGAAAAGGTCCTGTTGGCATGATACTTGGTGGTTAATACGTGCGGTCGCATCGCAACACCGACACGGAAACGACGACTGAATGACAAGTATCGTGATCTTGTTCCCCCAAGACGATCAATAATCGGCATGAGCTCACTCTGCACCGATATTTGACGCATTACTTACCCCCTTGTACAAGAGTAGGTACGCAATACGATGACCACGCTGTTCATACTTACTTGAACACCCGTCGGAGCGGCGGTGGCGGGTCTGGGAGGCCTACACGCGCGTCGACAAGACCGGGGAGATCGAAGCGCATGCGTATGCTAGCAAGATAGGCGCCCGGACACAGCTCAGCCATGCATATCTGCATGAACGGATCCATCTCGAGCTGACCAAGCCGATTGCAGATGATACAGTTGCGGGGCAAGGCATCTGCCATAGCGTTCTTGGACGCTCGTGGACCAGCTATCAGCCCCACCGCGGACAGCGTGTCGCTTTTGAAGCCTTCCATCGTGATCTCGCCTTGCAGTTGCGACAGCCACTCTGGGTGGGTCGCAGTGATGATGCCCGAATTGGCGACCTCCTCGAAAGCGCGGAGAAAGCGCGAGTTCCATCGCCAGAGTACGCCATACGTGCGAGCTTGCTGTATTATCACAGCGCAGTCGCACACGCAGAAGCAAAAGTGAGCTCGGTTGATCTCATGCATCACCACTCGCAATGGCAGGAAGAAGCACACCCCGCATCGACCACCACAACACGTACCTCTCCATCGTTGTGTTGGCCCGACGGGCCGTCGTTGGGGTCAGTTGGATCGGCGAGGCTGCCCACCGCTTGCATTCTCAACAGTGTACCGCGTTACCAGTACGCGGGGAAGTTCACGAATGAGGAGTGAAGCAATGCGCTTCCACCCCACTCCAGCCCAAAAGATGGCCTGAACACGCGCATGCTCGGCTGGATTCTACAGTTCTTAGTCCGCCTTGAAGTCGGCAGGCCAAATCGAACGACGCGAGCGGAGCATAGCCAACCAAACCAATTATCGGACTCATGGAAAGCGATTGCATCAACCTGTTATCGCTTGCCCGGCAAGACTGCAGTCATCAAGTGTTCAAGTGTTCAAGCGTTCTCAGCGTAAACTTGGTCTGCAAGAATGGAACTGGAGGACCACGGATCAAGTCCTCGAGTCCTCGGAGCCAAGGCCAAAGTGTGTCTTCTAGGTGGTAGTCGCAAGTAGGAGTATGTGGCCAGCTTCGCCGAAGAATGACCTCTTCTACGGGTGGAAGGTTTTCCCCGTCGGCACTGCCTTGCCGCACGACCAGGACGAACAAATAGAATCAACCGAAAAATCGTAGTTGGGCTCAACAGGGGCCTCAGCACTGAGATAACACCCTCGATTTTGCTTGGGTTGGTGACGTGGCATTGCCGTGGAATAATACCCGTGGTCTGTATCAATGCCGCTGCCAAACGAGAGTCCTAGTCCGTAGTGCTACTCGAAGCATAGAGGTAGAGTGTGGGGGCCGCTCTCGCTTCGACCTCCGCAGCGTCGCCTCTGTGCATCTGATAATCTGATTTTCGCGGCTGATCTGACGGACCCAGATTGAGCAGTATCCGTACGATCCGGATAGCAGACACCGACACAAGAGTGGGACGATCGCCGCTCGGATGATTGCCAAGCAGTTCCGCCCACTTCGTCCTGGAATGACAGCCACATATCAAATTCAAGAACACCCCAACGCTTAAACGAAGAAGCGTCATTCGATCCAATCGTTCACACACAGCAGTGACCCGCAGCCGACGGATCTCATTTGGGGGAACCAAGTGGTCCCAGCAATCGACGCCGGACGTACACGCATCCGCTCCGCTCCGCCGCTTGCACGCCTCCCGCCTGCTTCTCGCCGGCCTCACCTCCTCAACCACCACTTCGGGTTCCTGCACGCAACAGCAGCAACTCCGCCGTCCGCAGAAGAAGAGCACCAAACACCATGGCGACGGAGACGACGCCGCTGACGTCGCCCCTGGAGGCCAACGCGCCGCAGTGGGAGCGCAAGCGCACCATCCGTCGTGCGGGGCTAGTGCTGTTGGGAGTGGTGGCCATCAGCCTCGTCGCGGTCTTTGCGGGCGAGTACCATTTCGAGCGCAAGGAGGGCGTGCCCGAGGCTATTCCCGTGAACACCACGGCGGGCGCCAGTGACGTCTTCTGCGGCATCACGGGACAGGACGCGGGCTACGTCAAGCTGCCGAACAAGGTGGATGACCACTACTTCTACTGGTACTTCGAGTCTCGCAGCGCGCCCGCGACGGACCCGCTGGTGCTCTGGCTGACTGGCGGGCCGGGCTGCTCCAGCATGATGGCGCTGCTGACCGAGAACGGCCCGTGCCACGTGCGGCCGGACCTGTCCACGAAGCTGAACCCTTATTCGTGGACCAACCAGAGCAACGTGGTGTGGCTGGACCAGCCCACAACCGTCGGCTTTACGTACGGCGACGAGCAGGACGCCGACGACGGCGAGGACAACGTGGGGGAGAACATCTACTACTTCCTTCAGGGCTTCTTCGAGAAGCACCCGGAGCTGGTTGGCCGCGACTTCTACATCACTGGCGAGAGCTACGGCGGCCATTACGTGCCTGTGGCGGCGCACTACGTCTGGAAGATGAACAAGCAGAATGTCGACACGCCGCAGCACATCAACCTCAAGGGCATTGCCATCGGCAACGGCATCACGAACCCGGCCATCCAGCTTCCGCACTATGCTGACATGGCCGACAACTCGTACAACATCACACTGGTGAGCCCCACTCAGCTGTCGGATATGCAGGCTGCGGCTCCGGAGTGTGGCAAGATCCTGGAGAGCTGCCCGCAAAACGAGACGGCCTGCTTCGAAGGCATCGAGTTCTGCAACGAGCACCTCTTCGAGCCGCTGCTGTCGGCCGACCGCAACCCGTACGACATTCGCATGCCGTGCACCCGCATGGACGACCCAACCAAGTGCTACGACATGTCGTACGTCTCCAAGTACCTGGACGCGCCCAATGTGCGCGAGTACTTGGGCGTGGACTCGAAGCGCGTCGGCGCCTGGCAAGAGTGCAACATGGAAGTCAACATGGCCTTCTACCTCACGGCTGACCCGGCAAAGCCGTTCAGCGACTACGTGGGCGACCTGCTGGACGCCGGCCTGCGGGTTCTTGTCTACGCCGGCGATGCAGACCTGATGTGCAACTGGTACGGCAACCAGGCCTGGACGCTGGCGCTGAACTGGAAGGGCAAAGACGGCTTCAACGCCGCGGCCGTGACGCCCTACATCACGGAGGACGGCACGGACGCCGGCGTGGTGCGTTCGTACAACAACCAGTTCACCTTCCTGCGCGTGTTCAACTCGGGCCACATGGTGCCCCAAGACCAGCCGGCCGTGGCGCTCGACATGCTCAACAAGTTTTTGACCAGTCAGTCGCTCTAAGTCACACAAGCAGGGTGTTGGCGTGACAGTCGCTGCGTTAGCATCTGCGGGCATTGCCTGAAGATGATCTGGCCAGAAATATGAACACGGAATATTCCAAGCTGAACACTTTGCGAATCTGCATTAGGATCGGAATACTAGAAAGTGTACCGGCAGCTTTTCAACTGTTTTGCAGTGGCTGGAGTTGATTGATGGCCAGAACACCGGGCTCGTGGTGCACGCAACCACACTTTATGGCTGCGAAGCAGGATAATGGGAGGGGGAAATAAAGTGCCGCCAACACGCGCGTTCCATGGGCAGATCTGGCTGATTTGGGGCGAGGCGACATCCGGCCATTTCGTCCCTAGCGCGTGCTGAAGAAAATCTCGGGGGTTATCCGGGCATGAGGAGGTCAGCCCTCGGCCGAGTTGCGCGTGCCGAGTCCCCACACTTCGTCATTGCGAGAAAAACGGCACTAGGACAAGCGGACAAGCAACAGCGATGTGGGGGAGCAAAACAAGCCTGACGAGTGAGCGCACGCCACTCCGAGTACATGACCGGCACTTGTATCGCCACAACCGCGCGAAGAGGCCGGACACCGGGAGATGGCGACGCGGCGTGGCGTTCTGGATTGGCGTGGCCGCGATGCTGGTCGTGCTCCTTCACCTGTTGATGGATCCTGCGACGCGGCGACTTCGAGCTGTGAGTCCCGAAGAGTGAGCCCCATACTCTATTTGCTGGTGGCTCCGTGGCTGCAAGCATCGGCCAGGGCATGCCAAACTCTGCAACGAACAAGCATCAGCGCCGCTTCCGAGAGATACAATACCAAACCCAAACGTAGCCCTCGGTTGCGGTGGCAAGTAGATTACGCCCACATGTACATGTTTGAAGTAGGCGGCACAGGCGAGGATACTCAAAAGTATGTCCGTGCCTAAAAGCAGTTCTAAACAGCAAGCTCATCCCCCAGCGCTGCCAAGAGCACTCCACGCGCCGATACCTGCTTCGTGAATCTTGTGGCATTCATCATTGTGCGCATTGACCACCACCTTCAGCTCGAGATTTTGCACGCCAACCTGAGGGTCGCGCTTGTCTTCGCAGGAGATCGCTCTCAGAGCGGGAATAGAAGTGGATTGGAGCATACCGTAGAAACGATCTGCAACTTCGTGCTCAGAGTTTCAGGCGAGCGTTTGGACTCTCGCGAGTACCTCTGCGGTGCGTCCTGCCGATGGTAGGCGCTAGCACCGTCTAAAATGCGAGGTCCATTCATCCACTTGGGCGTTCCTTACGCAAGGACTTCTGAAGTACTTCTCGGCATTCCGGTATTTCATGAAAAAAATCCGCGTTTTGGCGCTCTGGAAATAGAGGTTTGTGATTGGTCAAGACAATATTTACTAGCATCACTTCACCATCGAAGCGGCAGATCACGGGAAGCCATTCCGCCCGTGGACTCCTCCCATCGCTCGGCAAGCCATTTACGCTAATCACCCCCAGAACACACACGGCGCAGAACGCGAAAAGAGGCGAGCTTGCAGTGCCGCACAATGGCCTTAGAGACGACGCCGCTGAACCCGCGGGTGTACCCGAGCTCGAACGGCAGCTTCGACAACCTCCCGCGTGTCCGGAGCTTCACGAGGGTCCACAAGAAGCGCTTCCCGGCGCTCGCATTCGTCGCCGCGCTCATTCTTCTGCTCGCTATTAACACTTGGCATCACGGAGGCAACACCCAGCCGCCCATCGCTGGGCTCGAGGCCAAGTCCATTTTCGTGACGACCACCAACGGCGTGGAAGTCGAGCGCTTCTGCGGCGCCACGAAGCACGATGCCGGGTACATTAAGCTGCCCAACAAGAAGGATGACAAGTACTTCTTCTGGTACTTTCAAGCGCGCCATCACCACGAGACGGCGCCGTTAATTATGTGGCTCACGGGCGGGCCCGGCGGTTCCAGCATGCTTGCGCTGTTGTCGGAGAATGGACCCTGCCGTGTCCTGCCAGATCTCTCGACGGAGCTGAACCCGCACTCGTGGACGAACAGAGCCAACGTCGTGTGGCTCGACCAGCCCACGAATGTCGGCTTTTCTTACGGCCCCGAACCACAAGATGCCGACAACAACGAAGACAACGTGGCGGAGAACATCTACTGGTTCTTGCAGGGCTTTCTGGAGAGACATCCGAAGTTGCAAGGACGCGAGTTCTTCATCGCCGGAGAGAGCTATGGCGGCCACTACGTGCCCTCAGCCGCACACTACATTGCCGAGCGAAACGCAGCCCACCAACCTACCAGCGACACAGAGCACATCAATCTGCAAGGCATCTCCATCGGCAACGGGCTGACGAACCCGGTCATCCAGAACCCGCACTTCATCGACATGGCCACCAACGCCTACAACATTTCGTTCGTGGACGAGGATAAGCTGCCGGAGCTGCAACTCGCAGCGGTTGAGTGTGGCAGGCGGATGGAAAAATGCCAGACGCATTTGGCGGAGTGTGAAGACGCCGAATCGTACTGCTTCAAGAATTTGGACAACACCTTCTCGTCCGCTAAGCGCAACCCGTACGACATTCGACAACCTTGCGACGCTGAAGATGTTATTGAGTGCATACCTACCGACACAATCGCGCAGTACCTGGACTCTCCCAATCTCCGCGAATTCTTGGGTGTCGACGAGCGCGTGGGCAAGTGGCAGATGTGCAACATGGACGTCAATGCAGCGTTCAGCGCGTCGCTCGACCCGATGAAGTCGGTCAGTTCGCAAGTGGCCGACCTGCTGGATTCCGGCGTGCGTGTGCTGATCTACGCTGGCGACGCCGATCTGGAGTGCAATTGGTCAGGTAACCTGGCCTGGCTTCGGGAGCTCGAGTGGACTGGGGCGGCTGAGTTCTCGATGGCGAAGCAGCACTCGATGACCACCAAGGATGGCGTGAATGCTGGAGCCGTGATTTCAAGCGGCCCTCTCACATTTCTCCGAGTGTACAACGCGGGTCACATGGTGCCTCAGGACCAGCCAGCAGTGGCCTCAGAGATGATCATCCGGTTCATTCGCAACCAGACACTTTAGCCCCAGAAGTTCGCGGAGGCCACTGCCATAGGGATCACATTTGGACGCCTGATTTTTAGCTACCAGGTCGACAAGAAATACTACGTTTAGTCACCACCTCGCTTTCGTCAAGGAGATACGTGTACTGCAATTGAAGTCATTTTTTGCGATCCCTAGGGTTTGAGTGCCTATACGCGTGGGAATATTGGTTTGCAACTAACGTTAGGAACACTCAGCACCCGTGCTCGCCGTTGCACCAGCACTGCAGCACCACGCTGTGCAATCACTGCAACAAAAGCATCCTGCGTGTGCAGGGGCAGATCCTGAGCGGGCTGCAAACACACATTTTCGACCAGAATGCTTGTAGGTCCATTTTTGTGCGAATATCCAATAACAAGATTGAATACGTCTAAATCTCTAGATTAAGTGAGACATTATCCACCAATAGGAGACGATACCTAGGGTGTTGACCCGCCGTCTCCCTCCAAAGAGATCACATTGCAGAAGTTGCCTCGAGCTTCACAGGTCCAAGGAACTTCTTCGCGCTGCCCAGTCCTCGCGTGCGCCCCAGCCGACTATGCCGCTGAACGAGAAGACGCGTTTGCTGCCGGCAGTACAAGCCATCTACGGTTCGGGCCACAACAAGCTGCGACTCAAGCGCTGTCTGTTCGCCTCGGCCATCGTGGCGGTCGTGGCGCTGGTCGCTGGCGGCGTCTGGTGGTTCTTCTTCCGTGAGGATGTTGCAGAGAACCCTTTCCTGTGTGGCACCACACCGAACGAGCCCGGGTACATAAAGCTGGCCAACCGGAACGACGATCACTACTTCTACTGGTTCTTCGAGGCGCAGCACAGCGCCAACACGGCGCCGCTGGTGATCTGGCTTACGGGCGGCCCGGGTGGTTCCAGCCTCCTGGCGCTCTTCAAGGAGAACGGACCATGCCACATCCAGCCCGACCTCACCACAGAGACGCACCTGCACTCGTGGACGCACGAAGCCAACATGATCTGGCTGGACGAGCCCACAAGCGTCGGATACTCCTACAGCATCGGGGACGACCACGACTTTAACGAAAACGACGTGAGCGAGAACCTGTTCTGGTTCCTTCAGGGTTTCATCGAGAAGCACCCGGAGTTTGAAGGCCGCGAATTCTTCTTGACGGGGGAAAGCTACGGCGGCCACTACGTTCCAGCAGCGGCCAACTACATCCGGCAGAAGAACAAGCGGAACGACACAAACACGAAGGCCATCAACTTGCAGGGCGTCGCCATTGGAAATGGGTGGACAGATCCCCTCATCCAGGTAAGCGTTGCTGTGGAGCTGTTTGTGCAGGTGTTGTTGAGAACGATGGGTTCTGCTTCTACTGTTCACTGCAACAGGACTAATCGCGGAGGAGATCCTTTTTGTTGTGCTGCACTTCTCCGTACTCTGCACCAGTCCCTTCACTCACAGGATATGCTCGACAACTCGTACAACATCACATTGCTGGACGACAGCGACGCGCAGCAGATGAAAGACAGCACTCCAATTTGCGCAGAGCTCGTGCGCGTGTGCCAGGCAACGCCCACCAACGCGACAGCATGCGCCGAGGCCTACGACTTTTGCCTGATGCACGTGACCTACGCCTTGAGTGCTGCCAACACGGGGCGCAACCCGTATGACATCCGGGAGAGCTGTGGCGAGGTCGAATTTGGCTTTTGCGGTGGCGTCCCGCTGATCGAAGAGTTCCTGAAGCAGGAGGCAGTGATGGCGTATCTGGGCGTGGATCACGAATGGGTGGGCGGTAGTGACGAGATCGACGAGAACTTTGTTACCGACTTTATGCTGCCGTTTGACGACGACGTGGCAGACTTGCTCAATGGTGGCGTTCGGGTTCTGCTCTACGTTGGCGACGCGGACACCATGTGCAACTGGTCGGGCAACAAGGCGTGGATCGACGCTCTGGCGTGGAAGGGTCAGTATGGCTTCAACACTGCTGATGAGCGCCCGCTCATGTCGACCGACCCCCTCGATGTGAACGCTGCTGCAGTGGAAGCCGGCACCGTGCGAGTCTTCGACAACCTCGCACTGGTGCGCATTTTCAACGCGGGTCACATGGCTCCGACGCACCAGCCTGCGGTGTCTCTCGACCTTATCAACAAATTCTTCAAGAACGAGGCGCTGTAGTCCAGGATGTCACTACCAAAACCTCAGAGTAAAACCAAAACTAGTAGCTTCAGTTACTCTTACTACCCAGTATAAGAGTAATATTGTGGTACTGCTACCAAAACGAGCAGTAAATACGCACAGTAAAATGCAGACCAAACATGGCAAAATACCAACTCTGGTAACACTCATGGCCTTCGCGCTCCTCCATTCCTTGTTTAGTAAAAGCAATATGTGTGATGCTCTGGACCTTCAAGTACCCACCACTTGAAGCTGTTTCAGCGAGTTTACTTCATTTTTTATATTGCAGACGCACTTACTTCCCCGTTGCATCGTGCTCGAGGAAAATGCTGTGACGCCTCGAGCAGACGATTTCCTGTTTGGCACCCCTGTACTCCTCGGCACCAAGACAATCGTGGAGCAGACGCAGCTTCGAATGGAACCCGACGCGACCGTGAAGCAGTGGAGCGCGATGAACTGTGGTTGGACGTTGCACATCAACAGGCCAACAGAAAACCCAGCGCTCAGGAATGCACCAAACGTCTTTGGTGCAAGACGGGAAGCGTAAGTACAGTGGAATCTGTTTGGGTTGCAAAGGCTGGTTGATGTCTATGCGTGGTTCCGTGGCATTAGAGAGCTGAGATTTCCCGTAATGTTACTCCTATCACGGCTGTGGCTGGGACGAGCTTCGTTGACAGCGTTACAGGAGCGCGTGCTTTCCAGCGGGTCGATTGTCGTGAGTGAGCTGCGCTCCAAGACCATCACTCAGGAGAGAAAATAATAGCAGATCAATAGTAAGATCGAGTAACTTGCAGCGGCTAGTAAACAGTAAGACCAAGTAAATACCCTTCAAAATCGCGTTGCTCTGAGGCTCTGGGCACTACTTGTATTCCAATCGGCACGCTTGCTTCGCAATGGGGTGCTCACGAAGTGATAAAGATGATGAAGGACCATTTTTGATCACACGAAAAAGCAACGACACCCCAGAACGAGCGTGTGCTGCTGGTGGCGCACATCAAGGATGACAGCAACGTCCCCGCCCCACGCCGCAAGTGGGCGCTGGTGGCTAAGGTCGTGGCGGTGGGCGCACTAGTGGCTCTCGCGCTGGGGCTGCTCAAAAACCGCAAACGCGCCCGTCGACGTGTCGACGCAAACTTCGGACGAAGCCTCACTCGTGTGCGGCGTGACCACGAATGAGGCCGGCTACATCAAGCTGGCCAACGAAGTGGACGCCCACTAGTTCTACTGGTTCTTCGAATCGCGCCGCAGCACCGAGATAGACCCGCTCGTGCTCTGGCTCACGGACGAGCCAGGCTCCTCCAGCATGTTCGTGCTGCTGTCGGAGGACGGCCCGTGCTCCGCGAATGAGGACCTGCCGACCATGTTCAACCCGTACGCGTGGAACAGTCAGGCCAACATGTTTTGGCTGAACCAGCCCACGGACGTGGGCTTCTCGTTCAGCGCGGCGCATAGCGAGGACTTTGACGGCGTAGATGTGGGCGCCGACATCTACTGGTTCCTGCAGGGATTCATGGAGAAGCACACGGGGTTCTGTGGGACTTCTTCGTGATGGGGTAGAGCCACAGCGGCTACGCCCCTGCGGCGGCGCACTACCTGTGGAAGAGGAATAAAGCGGGCGAGGAGGTGAGGATGGGAAGGTCCGTCGAGGCGGCGGTGGCTATGAAGGGTCCGGCGATCGGGAATGGGTTCACAAACTCGCTCATTCAGGTCAGATACTCTGCTATGTTGGAGATGCGTTTGGTATACAGCAGTTGTACTGACGGTAGGGATTCGTGATATTTGTGTGTATATCACGGCGTTCCAGTATTCGTGCAACCAAGAGATGAACCACAACGCGTACAACATCACCCTTCTGACCGATGCCCAGAAGCAGTAAATGAGAGAAGGCGGCTTGGAGTGCGTGGAACGTGCACCGCACAATAACAACATTTGCACCGTTGCTCAGGATTGCTGGCAACAAAAGCCGATCGATCCGTTTAACTACGCCAGCTGCGATTTCTACGACATCCGAAACCTGTGCGACTCAAGCGACCCCACGTCCTGTGCCGACGTCGCCTCGATTGGCAAGTACATCACTCTGACGCAGTGCACCAGTACCTGGATATCGATGTGACCCAGCATCCTGAGTGGCACCGAGGCAGTGCGACCGTGGGGGAAACGTTTCGGACGGATGGGGATTGGCCCATGCCATTCCCCACCTACGTCGCCAGCATGGTGGAGGACGATATGCGCGTGCTCATCTATGCTGGCGACGTTGATCTGATGTGCAACTAAATTGGCAACGGCGCGTGGACGCTGGCCCTAGACTGGAAGGGCAAGGACGTGTTCAACGCGTGCGGAGGAGCGGTCGTTTGAGGTGCACATTCCAGAGCTCCTCACGGACACCAGTGTCATCGACGCCGACGAGGTTCGTTCGTTTGGGAACGTTGCGTTTTTGCGCGTGTACAATGCTGGTCACATGGTGCCCATGAATCAACCGGCGGTGGCGCTCGAAATGATCAACACGTTCTTCGCCGGAGGTGAGTATTCAAGCGGCTTGTGTTTCCTCTACACTAACGTGCAAACCGATAAAAAAAATACAGCCATTGACGCTATGAGGTCAGTGTCATGTCAGGCTTGCACTTCCAAGCAAGCTCAATTGGCCAACATGGCTTGAGACGAGACCAAAAAGATCATCAGTCGAGATCTTGAACATTTGCTGACCATTGAAGGCACGGCGCCATTAGCCAATCGTTGATCAGCATTCAGTGCACCTCTGTGCATCCACTTCATTTCGAGATTTACTAGGCCCGGTTCACTAACAAAACGGTGGAGCAGTCGGCTCGAGTTTAAGCACATCACAAGGACTACCAAGTATGGTTAGCGAGCGAACACCGCTGCGGGGCGCTAGAGATCAGAGTCGCAAGAGGCGCCTCGCGTATGCTGCTGCAGTCGGTGTGCTACTGCTAGTCGTGACGGTTGTCTTCTGGTA
>JAADYJ010000883.1:0-13378 GCA_023338205.1 Halophytophthora polymorphica
CTACCGACGTCACGGCGAAAAGCGACTCTGTGCTGTGGAAGGCTGTTCTCGAGTGGCGAATGGGCTCCAGTGTTACGCTCATGGTCGTGGTCACGAGCATAGGCGCATCGCTCACTGCCGAGCACCGGGCTGTGGAAATTTGGCGAAGACTCGCGGTAATTGTCAGCGCCACGCCACCTTGATCAGAGTTCAAGCCCGTCTTGCTCAAGATCATGCGTCTTCACCGGCGGCTGTGTCGCTCGCTGAGCGCGAAATTGCATTGCGTCGTCGATTCGCAGCTCTAGCAGCAGAAGCAGCAAGTGCATCGACATGACGAGCTTTTGCGCCTTCACCTAGCCCGAAGCTACCACTAGGTCATCGCACTTTGACACCTTCAGCACAGAGAAGCATGGGCGTGACGAAGGAAGCACTGAAGGAGGGCAGCGCCACGACGCCGGCCAAGGGCGCCAACGTGACGGTGCACTGCACGGGATTCGGCACGAACAGCAACCTGCAGGAGAAGTTCTGGAGGTGCGGGCCACGTGGCGTCTCCATAGCACGTGAGCAGCTCGTGGGTCGGACCTGCTCACGCTCTTTGTGTGTGTGCTGCGTGTGTGGATGGATGAAACAGCACCAAGGACCCGGGCCAAGCAGCCCTTCACCTTTAAGGTGGGGCTCGGCCAGGTCACCCGCGGCTGGGACGAAGGCGTGCTGGGCATGAAGCTCGGAGAGAGCGCGCGCCTGACGTGCTCGCCCGACTACGCGTACGGCCCGAGTGGCTTTCCGGCTTGGGGATATCCTTTTCTTCCAGACTCTTGCTCCTTGCGATGTGTGTGCGTGGATGCCGCTTGGTTTCCTTAACCGTGTTCTGCTTGTTGTCGCGGTGTGAGAAGTGTACGATTCAGCCGAACTCGACCTTATCTTCGAGACGGTTGCGTAGGCTGGTTGCTACGAGGAGACAGCAGCGCAGTGTGCTGCCACTGTCGATGGATCTGCATGGACGCCCGAGCCGCAGATGAAGAGAGCGACACACTGCCCCGAAAGGGGGCATAACGCTGCCAACAAGGACTAAGTGGTCCTGCCACCCCTAGCATCTGAAAACCTCAAGGCGTTTGCTCACCCGTGGAAGATGCATGTTGGTCTCGCTGATGTGTTGGCAGTACTCAATGTGGGCGACGTGGAAGTTCACCATCTCGTCCAACAGGTTGTTGTTGTGCGGGTTCACGGAGCTCTGCGGGGCGCCGACGGACACTGGAATAGGCACCTGCATCTGCAACTGCAGAGCGGGCTGCAGCTTCTCGGGATCCACACTGGCGTACTCCATCTCGTCGAAAATGGACGACAGCACATCAGCGATTCCTAGGTTGCGACCGCCTCGGGGGGTTGCCACAGCCGGTGACGGGAGTTGGGCCGGCATCGCCTGCGACTGCGAGACCCGACTCGATTGCCGCCGTAGTACTGCTGCGCAACACCAGGAGGGAAGGATGGCACGGCGCCGTTCAGACGTTTGGTCGTGCTGCTAACCGGGCTCTGCGATGGGTACTGATACGCCCTATCGACCGGGAACTGGTGCTCCTATTGCTGCTGCTGGAGCTGGCCAGCCGTAGACTCCATGGGCATCCGCATGGGCATTTGCGGTGGCGGCGGGGGCAGCGGGCGCAGGGACTCGTTCGGGTGGTGCTGCTTTACGTGGCGATTGAGATTCCCCGGCGTGCTGGAGGTCTTGCCGCAGTGACCGATCGTGCCAACGTGCACGGGGCTTCCGAGGTGGAACTTCACGCGTTTGTCCAGCTTGCTGTCGCTCGGGAAGGTGCAGTAGGAGCCTTCCACGGGGCAATCGAGCGGCTCGATCACGCCGTGCAAGGCTTGAGCGGTTGCCCGTCCGACTCGCAGTCACCTCGCGGTGTTTGCAATGCCAGCAGGGACTCGGCACGCAACTACCGTTATCGAACAGGCTAATGCTAGATTTCGCAAAGTAGAACTCCACACCCCGTTTCTTTCAAGTGGCTAAGATGGCGACCCCTCCGCCGCCCTCAAAGGTCGAAGGTCGCCGTCAAAGTACACCCTGACGAGCCGCCCGACCGTTGGGCCACGCGGGCAGCGGTCGTCCGTGGGCACTTTCGCTCCCCGCCGGCCTTCCACGCGGCTGCTGGCCGTCTGGGCCCACTCCCTGCCTCCATGAGCGCCGCCTCGGCCTTCCAGGAGCTCTCGCAGCCGCGCGCGGCTCCGCCACGTCGCCTCGTGCTGCACGTGCGGCATCACGTGGCCAAAACCTCCAGCATCGCCGTCGCTGGTCCAGGCCAAGTGACGGCCCCGCTCGCGCCCCCGACGGGCGCTGGCATCTCGCTGGGCTCGCTCTCGCCCGACTGCTTCCACTGTCTGGGGGACCCGACGGTCGAGCCTGCGCACGGCACGCTCGAGTGCACGCCGCGGCTCGGCGTGTGGGTGTACGTGGACCACAGCGCGCTCGGCTCATGGCTCAACGACCGGCAGCGCGTGCACCAGGATGCCGTGGTGGTGCACGACGGCGACCGCCTGCAGCTGGGCGACACGGAGATTTCGCTGCGCATGGAGGCGGCGGCTCCCTCGACGCTGCAGGAGGCGCTCGCCAGTGTCGCGGCCACGCACGAACGTCCTCGCCACGCCATGGGGTCGCCACTTGTCCAGCCCGACCTGCCATTCCATTCCTATGGTCAAGACGAGAGCGACGACGACGTGGGCTCGGCCACGTGGCCCGCGCTCTCCAAGGCGCAGCAGGCCAAGCACCGCCTGGCCAAGATCGACACGTCCGGCCTGCCACGTACGATCGCCGCCAATCCGCCCGAGTACACGGCGTCGCCAATCCCCGGCGCCAGGTGGCGCAAGAAGCGCAACTCGCTCACGGCGGCCATGCTCACCAAGGCGTCGCGGCGATCGCCGTCCCCGCCGCTGGAGCAGGCGCCGCACAAGCCGCAGGCCGCCTTCCAGCGCGCTCGGACGCGTCTTGTACCTGCATCACCGAGTATTGCACCCTCCACGCCGCCACGACAGCAGAAAGACGGCGATTCCAAGCCGTCTACGAGTGATTCAAGCAAGACGACAAGGCCACCGCCACTCGAGTACTCGAGCTCTCCAGTGGGGACTCCCATGGCCGGCTCCACGTGGCACCACGCACGTCTCCAGCCCCCGCCAGGAAGTCTACCGTCGTCTCTCCATACTCACGCGCAGCCACGGCCAGCCATCCCGCCGCCGCTGAGTGTCGGGGCCAAGCCGACGTCCCGTCGTGACGATCTGCGCATCCAAGTGTCCAAGAAGATGGCGGCGGCGGCCCCAGGCCCGGCCAGCGACGGGCGACAGCACAAGCCGCGGGCGGGGGGGACACTGGAGGACGCTCCGGGCGCGCCAGCGTCCCCCGTGGCGCACAAGGACATCTTGCGACAGCAGGAGTCGCTGCTCTCCATCCTGCAGAGCAAGCTCGACGAGGAGCAGCAGCTCAAGCAGCAGCAGGCCGAGTGGATGCGACAGTGCCACGTGCCGGCCACAGACCCACGTCGACAAGGTGCGTCCACGCCCACGTCGCCCTTGTCTTCGTCCATCCGGAGCCACGAGGGGGCAGACGACCAGCAGTTCTTCCCCGACGCCACGCCGACGCTGCTGCACACCTTGTCGCTCGGAGTGAGCGACTCCACGCGGCAGTATCAGCCCAGTCCGAGGCTCAAGGCCGCCGTGCGGGCGTCTCGGGCTCGACTCAACACCTTCGAGGACAAGGCGAGCGCACCGGCGACCCCACGAGCGGCTCGGGTTTTGCGTCCCGCAGTGCGGAAGCGAGACGCCCCAGCGTCTGCGCTGGTCTTGAGCCCACGTCTGCGTGACGCCCACCGACGACGCAGCAACCAGGAGCGGCATGACGAGCCGCTGCGTGCCTCGGACGACAGCGTCGCGTCCAGCGCGACGACTGTCGCGGCGTGTCACCGTCGCGTGACGCGCTCCTTGTCGGTACGTGTGCTTCTGGCGGTCCCTCTGGCGTCCACCTGGACGCGCTCTCACCCGCCTGCGCCCTCTTGTGTCCTCTTGTGTCCTCCCGACGTCGGGCCACACAGGTGTCGTCCGACTCGGCCAGCTCCGCCGACCTGAGCGACTTCTTGGGCTACGAAGAGGAGGACACGGCCGACGCGCTCACGTCGTACACGGCGCCGGAGCTCTACGGGTCCGCAGAGATGCTGCGTCGCTCTCGGGAGGACACTGCGTTGCTTGGCGCCAGCCAGAGCAGCAGCGGGGGCATGGCGTCGCTCTTCGGCTCGCCGTCGTCGCCGCTCTTTCCCCCGTCGCGTGTCGCCACGTCCACCGCGTTCCCCGCCGACCTGCAGCTCTCGTCGCCACGCCACGCCGAGATGGAGACGCTGGGGGAGGCTAGCAGGGCCTCGTCGCCCAGCAGCAACCAGCTCCACGACGTCCGCAGTCCGCGCCGCAGTGAAGACGACTCGGTGGACGGGCTGGGCGGCTTCCGTCGCCCCGTGTGGAGCCCAAAGGACCCGCAGTTCGACCCGCTGTCGCCGTACAAGTCGGCGGCCGCCTTGAACCACCGCCGCCAGCTGCAGCTCCGTCAGCCAGTGTTTGGGCCTGAAGACGGCGTCTCCGAGCCTGAGGAAGACCACGACCGCAAGCTCGCGCGCATGCCGCCGTCCTTCCGACGTCACGTGTCGGCACCGGCGACGAAATACGTCGGCTGAGCTCGATTGCGGGCTGGCTGGTTCGTCCAAGAGCAGGCTGGACAGCTCGTGTCCGTCTGCGTCGCCTCCTGGACAACAAAAGCAAGAAGCGCCATGTACAGAGCCCGCACCCGCGTCACGTGTCACCGGTCGATCCATTCCCAATAAATAGCTCCCTTCCCGTCGCGCCTCCGCTGGGTCCCGCTAGCTTCTCTACACATACACGCAAGAGGCGGAGCGTCTGCCAGGCCAGGCCAGACGCCCCAATCAGTTCGAAGGCTTGGACGGTCGGGGAAAAGGTCGATCGGAGCTCTCGTAGTCGCCGAGGTGAGCAGGAAGACAACAGCCACAAGTTCCAGCGACGGCTGGATCTGTGGTGAGCCAGCGGGGCGAACGAGTCGGCTGTGAGGAGCCAGAGAGCCATCCATGCTCGCAAGTAGCTCGGACTTGGACGAAGGAAGAACGCGACGGGAAAGCAAGCGAGCGAACGACGTCTAGCGATCGAGAAAGGAGTCATGAGTCCCACTCGATCGCAGTGGACGTCGTCCACGCCACGCGCAAACCACAGACCGAAGCACACCAGTGAACGACAGCCGCATCAGGAGTAATGGGTCCCAATGCGCCGCGTCCACCAGTGTCTCCGACCTGCAGCCCCGTCACATCCTTTCCCCCACCCAAGCCCCAGTCACTCTTGACCATCGATGAGCAAACCGCGCACTGGAGTAGCCGCCACCGGAGAGAAATGAGTCTCCGGTGCGCAGCACTCAGCATCGACACGGCGTCCAGCGGATCAACTCCAAGGGGAGAGAGTCATGAGTCCTCCCCTCCAAGTCGATCCGTGGACTCCAGCTCCTCCAACCGTGACACTCTTCGCTCGACTTGTCCCCGTCGTCATGGACAGCAGGCCTTGGCCTTGGGGGTCCAGCTCGCACATTGCAAAGCGACGTTCGCCTCGAACTTGACAGTCGAGCGGCAGGGAGCGGCGCAAGGCATCTGAGGAGAAATGAGTCCCCAGAAGCTGCAGCCAGCGTCACCCCTTGCGCCGAAAGTCCTGTGCAAGAGGGAGAGCGGAGTCCCTGTCTGCTTGTCTGCTTCCGTCCCGCGTCACTCTCTGCCTTCGCCTGCTCGCACCGCTGCTCCTCTTCGCCCGCACCTCCAGTCCCGAGTCGCAGGCAGCCCCTCACTTGTCCCGGTTGAACTGCATGCAGGCGTCCAGCTTCCGTCGCAAGCCCGTGAGCTCCCTCTCCAGCCGTCCAGTGGTGGGACTGGCGTCTGTCGACCCTGTAGAAGTGACACCGCCTCGTGCTGCGCCGGTCCTCGGGCTCCTGTGCACGTGCTCAGTGCTGCCAGTTCGGCTGGCGACGCGTCGGCCCGTCACATGCCGCATCCTCCTCAAGCTCTGCAGGCTGCTGTTGTTGCTGTTGTTGCTGTTGTTGCTGTCGAAGCTGTGGCCGTCCGAGGCCGTCGTGGGCGTCGTGGTGGCCACGGACGGTGCGCGCTTGTACGACGGCGGCGTCCCGCGTGGCGAGATCTCCGGGGACGACGACGTGGGCGACGTGGCCGCGCGGGACGCCGCCATGACGCGCTTGCTCTTGTAGCACCGGCCCGAGGCCGCCGTGGATCCCGCCGCCCCCACGCTCGCCTTGAGCTCCTCGGGCAGCGTGAGGCCCATCTCCCGCTTCCGCACGCGTCGACTCGCCGTCGTCACGCTGGGCTCCGTCATCTCTTTGCGCTTGTGAAGACTGGAAGGGGACGACGACAGTGGCGATGACGACGGCGACGTGGGTCTCTTGGCCGTCACGATGCGGCGACTGCTGGGTGCAGCCGTGGGGCTGGAAGTCACGGGTGTCATGGTCACGTCGGGGCTGTCATAGCTGCTGCTGCTGTTGCGTGGGCTCTCGCGCTGCTCCTGCAGTCGCACCAGCGCCTCGGTCAGGTACTTGTTCTGCGCGCGCTTGTCGTGCAGCTTCTTGCGGTAGAGCGCCACCTGCTTCTCCGCCTCGTGCAGCGCCTGCTGCTTCTCGGTCGCCACGACGTTCAGCCGCTGCTCGAAGCTCGTGGACGTGTGCACCGCGGCGTCCACACGCGTCTGCAGCCCGCGCATCTCGCGACGCAGCGCCTGGTTGCGGTCCTGCTGCTGGAAGGCCTCCGCCTTGGCCGCGGCCAGCTGCTGCGTGAGGCGGTCCGCGTTCTCCTGCGCCGCGCGGTCGTGGCGCGTCCAGTAATCTTGCTCCTGCTGGAACAAGCTCTGCAGCGCCGCCACCTCCTGGCTCAGCGCCTGCTCCTTTTCCTGCGCCTCTCGTCGCGCTGTGGCCGCGTCCTGCGCCTGCGCGCGCAGCGCGTCTTGCAGTTGCCGCACGGTGGCCGTGGCCTCCGTCTCCAGTCGCTGCGCCTGCTGCTTCGTGCGCGCGAGCTCGTCGGTGAGCAGCTCATTGTGCTGCGAAAGAGCCGCCACCTGCTTCTCCAGCGCTGCCACCGCGCGCTGGAACTCGTCCTG
This sequence comes from Halophytophthora polymorphica, assembly GCA_023338205.1. Lineage (NCBI taxonomy): Eukaryota > Oomycota > Peronosporomycetes > Peronosporales > Peronosporaceae > Halophytophthora > Halophytophthora polymorphica. The sequence continues at coordinate 7,165 of JAADYJ010000883.1, forward strand.
CATCTGCCGCAGCACCTCGCGGTACTGCGCGTCGCTCGTCATGGCTCGGGCGCGCGCTGCTTGTCGTCGAATTCGCCGCTTTCCTTCTCTCGTCGCCTTGCTTCGCACCAATGGAAGGCGGGGACGGGAGGCGACTACGGGACGGGGAAGCGGCCAGCGGCGCGTCCCGCACCGGGATCTACTGCTCCGGGGCCTGGAGCTGACGCTGCGGGGGCCCTGGGGGCTGCAGCGTGGAGTTGAGGGCGCGTGAAGTCGCGGCGCGTGCGGCGATATGCGGCCTTCCTGGGCTTTTCCGAGTGCGATTGGGCGCGGCGCGGCAAATTTCGCGCCAAAGTGGAAGGCGGCGAGGGATTTCAAATCGGGAAATGGACTGCTGTGTACGGGTACAAGTACCGCGTAAATACTATTGTAGCGAGGAGTAAACGCTGGAGGAGGTGGTGGGGCGATTGCGTCTGGACGTGGAGGGGGAGGCAAACGGCGGCGGCTGGCGGACTGGCGGACCTTTCCTTCCGCATCCTGCTTGAACTGTCTCCATGCAGCCCGCTGGCTTGAACCGCCAGGTTTCACAGGGTATTTCCGCGTCGATTCGCGCGCAGCTGGTCCAAGAGACACTTCCGCCCGACCACCGAACATTTGCCCGCGTGACCCCATCACAAACCTCCATGACTTTATCCCCAATCATTGCAATCTACCAACCTTCCGAAACGTATACCCAGCGTCCCCGAGCCACTTTGCAAGCAAGAAGCAAGATGCGAGTCGCCACGACGCCTTCCTCTGCCTCCGCGCGCGCTTCCCGGCGCCAATGGCAGCTGTACGCGCTCCTCGCGGCGCTGCGCGTCTTCGGCAGCCTCTTCTTCTTGGGGATGGTGCACCCGGACGAGTTCTTCCAGAGCCAGGAGGTCATGGCGCGGCACTTTCTCCCGCCCACTTGGCCCATACGCCACCAGCTCTTCCTGCCGTGGGAGTTCCAGCTCCCCACGCCCAACCGCTCCATCATCTTCCCGTACGTCCACTCCTCGATACGCCCCGCATATATCCACGTCTAATCCTCTTCGACCTCCTGCACCATGTACATGATACATCACCACGTAGCGTCGCGGTGGCTGGCGGGCCGTACAAACTCCTGGAGCTGCTGGGCGTCGCACCTTCCGGGCTGCTGCTGCTCGCGCTCCCGCGTCTGCTGCTCTGCGCCGCCTCCTTCCTCGTCGACGCTGTGCTGTACGCCATTATTGGCCGGCGAGTCGAGCGTGACGCGCCACGTACACAACGCTCGGCGCTCGTACTCCTCGCGAGCTCGTGGCCCATGCTCGTGCTGCTCTCTCGGCCGTTCTCCAACACGTGGGAGACGCTCGTGCTCACCTTGTGCTTGGCCGCGCTCTTCCTGCTCGACCCGGTGAGCTCTGCTTGTCCTCTTGCCCATCCCCATGGTGTCCACCAGTGTCCTCATCCCTTGTGCTCGACGTGTTGGCTCGGATTCGCGCAGCACCGCCGCGTCGTGGGGCTGCACATGCAGACGCTGGTACTCGGCGGCTTGTTGGCCCTCGGCTTCTTCACGCGGTTCACCTTCCCCGTCTTCTTCTTCCCGCTCGGCCTCGAGCTCGTGCGGCAGCAGGACGCGCAGCTCGTCGACGCGCACGCCAAGAAGACGGACGGCGCGTCACCTCCGCTTCCTCGGCGCCTGCTGGCCGCAGCCAGCGTCGCAGCACAAGGTCTCGTGGCCTTCCTGGTCTGCTCAGCCGTCTTCGTCACGATCGACACGCTGTACTTCCGCCCGGAGATCTTGAGCATGACGTCGCCAATGGAAAGGGCTCGACACATCGTCGTGGCGCCGCTGCACAACCTGCTGTACAACCTGCAGTACAACAACCTGGAGCTGCACGGCGTGCACCCACGCTTCACACACCTGACCGTCACCATGCCGCTGCTCTTCGGGCCCGTCTTCCTCGTCTTCCTCGTGCGCGTGCTGCGCTTCCCGGATCGCGGCATCCTCGGCAGCGCCGCCGTGCTCTTCCCACTGTTCTGTCTGTCGCTGGCCCCGCATCAAGAGCCGCGCTTCCTTCTGCCCACGCTCGTGCCGCTGCATCTCTTCACGGCGCTCAATAGCAAGCCGGGGCACGGCGTCACGGCCTTCCTGCTCGAGTCGCGGCTTGGCCTCGCGCTCTGGGCGACCTTCAACCTCGCCTTGACGCTCTTCTTCGGCGTGCTGCACCAAGGAGGCCTCGTCCCGCTGCTGCTCTCGCTCTCCACGCCGTCCTCCTGGCTGCCGTCGCCGTGCCGCTTTGACGGCGACGTGGCGCTGCTGGGCGCCGTGCCGCTTGTATTCGCCAAGACGTACATGCCGCCGCGCTTCCTGCTCGCTGGGATGCCCGTCACACCGTCGTTCCGCGTGCTTGACCTCGCTGGCAAGAGCGTCACCGATCTCCCGGCGCTGCTCAACCCGGCGGACACTGCTTCCTCGACTCTTGACCACGTGGACGCAGCCTTCCTCGTGCTTCCTGCGAGCGTGGAGGTCACAGCCGTCATCCCCGAGAACTCGCCGGACATCTCCGTCGCCTCCAAGGTCGGGAGCTGCTGGCCACACGTCTCCACGGAAGACTTGGCCCTGGACAAACCACTCGCGCTGGACTTGTACCTGCTCAAGTTAATCCAGACACACGACAGCTAGTCCGGGGCAGCGAGAGGCAGAATGCAAAGAGCAAGGGGCGTTACCGGGCTTTTACATCCACGGTCGGGTGACTCCGCAGGCTCCTGGTCTACCAGCGCTCGTCGTCACTGTCCGCTTGGGGGCCTTGGCTCGCAGCGCCGCTTGCACAGCCTTCTTGCGCGTCCCCGAGAGACGACTGCCACAGCCAGGAGGACACTCCGGGAGCGCCGACCGAGGCGGTCCAGACGCAGGCGACGTCCGCTTCTTCCGAGCCGCACCACCCGTAGGCGTCGGGATCCGCTCGTACCGCTGCGTCAGGCTTGGCGACGGGATCAAGCGGATGCGCTCCACTTCCTGCTGTGGTGGCTCCTTTCGGCGTCTTCCACGGCCGCGCTCCGACGCAAGCTTCTCGGCCACAGCGGACGTCGCGTGGGGCGAATGCTCGTACACGCCATCGCGGCTGACTTGGACGAAGACTTTGGGCGCACGCAGCGGGTACGCCTCCTTCTCCTCGTCCTCGTCGTCCTCGTCGTCCTCGTCGTCCTCGTCGTCGTCGTCATCCTCGCCGTAGTCGTCGTTGTCCTCCTGGTTGTCCGAATACTCGTCGTTGTTAGCCAGCTCCTCCTGCTCTTCACCATGGTCGGATGACCGGATGTTGGTACCTCGGTTCGCAATTGTCTTGGTCCGGACTTCACGGCGACGAGGCTGGCCTTGCCCTCGGTCCTGCGGTTGGCTCTTTTCCCTACTCTTGGCCTCGACCCCAACCTTCTTGCGAATGACCAGGTTCCCGCGGAGACGGTGTTCGTTGATGAAGTTCTGCAGATCGGCCTCACGAACGCACTGTCGAGCACACAGCTCCTTGAGCTCCACGTACTTGGCGTGCAGCTGCAGCAGCTCGTCCTCCCGTAAACGCAGCCGCTTCTTGAGGAAGAGCACCGTGTTGGTCGGTTCGTTTTGCCCGTCCTCGTCCTGCTTTCGGCCACTCGTGCGGTTGGCTTCGGACGCCTCAGTCGCTCCTAGCCCAGGCAGCTGCGGGAAGTCCAGCCACATCTTCTCCATTAGTGCCGACAGATCTGCCTGACGGTCGCAGACATCCACGGCCTCCTTGCTGCTGGTTTTCCAGCGTTCCACCTTGGCCAAGAATTGGCGCACGCGCGCCACCATGTCCTCGAGCTGCTGCTTCAGCGCCTCCTCCTTGTCCCCCGAGCGGTTACTGGTGCCTTGCTCACCGTTCGACTCTCTGAGCTTCCTCACCGCCACCTTCAGCTGCTTCTTGTCACGCTCCAGCTGCATGACGGCTGCTTCCTTCACTTGCAGTTGCTCTTCTAGTGTCTTGACGCGATCCGATAGCTGGTTCTGCAGCGCTTGAGCACGTTCGTCCTGCTCCTTCGACGCTTGCTTGCGTTTCTCGCTCGCCTCGTCGTCCCGAGAAGCTAATTGTACTTCCAACGCCTCGATCCGAGCGTGCAGCTGGGTGTTCTTGCCTTGCTCTTCCAGCAACTGCGCCATCTTGTCCAGCACGCGCGTCTTCTCTTTCTCCAGCTTCAGCTCCAGTCGCTCCTCGCGCATTGTTTTCTTCCCGTCGTCGGCTGTGTCCTCTGCTCCCCGCTTCAGCTTCACGTCGTCAGTCATCAAGTGGCGAATTGTCATTTTGGGCGATCGCTTCGTACGGGAAGCTTGCACCTCGGCAGGATATCCGGTCTGATACTTGGGTGAAGCTTGAGCCAGTGGTGCTGGGCGCTGCTTCTTCATCCTCTGGCTAGAGATTTCCTTGCCCTTGGCCTTCGACACCACAGAGTCCTTGCCGCCGCCCCGACGAAGTGACGCTGTGCGCTTGGTCTTGTGTCCGCCAACGTCCTCTTCTGGGTCCTCTTCGTCTTCCTGGGGTAGCGCTACGTTCAGCAATTGCTCGGGCTTCTTCTGTCGAGCAGCTCCGTTTGCTTTCAGTTTATCCTGTGTGCGGCTGCTGCTGCGTGGATGGGAAGAAGCTGTGGCTCGCTTGGGCGTCCGGGGGTTCAGTTTGACTGCAGCCTTCTCGTCCTTGTCGCTCTCATCCGACGACAGTGAGTTGAAGGACTCGGGCGCTGGGGAAGCCGAGTCTTCGTCATCGGACGGGAATTTGTCGCCTTCACCCGCCTGGCTGGATGACAGTGGGGACGACACGAACCGCTCGTTGCACTGCCGCGGAGCCGGTTGTCGGTTCACAGCGCGCTCCTCAGCTCGTCCAGCAGCTCCTCTCAGCGATCTGCCGGCCACCTTCCAGTCGATTCGCTGCTCCGACACGGCGCACTCGTTGTCTTCGTTTTCTTCTTCTTCTTCGTCGCTGTCGCTGTCGCTCTCGTCCGCGCTGTCGTCGTCGCCTTCCGCTTCGCCGTCGCTTTCATCGTCCTCGTCTCCAGGGAAAGCGCCATAGTAGCCCAGTCGAGGCTTCGCATGCCCATCCAGGCGACGAGGACCAGTTACGCGAGACGCTGCGGGCAATGCCAGTCCGGACGGACAGTCTTGGCGCGGTCGCAGCTCGCCCGACGGCAAAAGTACGAGCTCCATGGGATGAGGATGCTCGGCCCGGGCCGCGAAACCAGTCAAAGTGCGTCCGGTAGCGAGGCGGAGGGACTGTGACGCACCAGAGTAATCAACCGTCATGACGTTCTCCTTGGACAGCACGCGCTTGCGCATCCGATACGGGTGTTGCGGGTGCAACTGCTCGTCTTCCTCCTCCTCCGCGCGATCGTCGCCGCCTTGGCTCGCTCCGCCGAGTCCACGGCGGCGGCTTCCCGACCTGGAAGCCTGAGAGCGTGCGCTAATAGTTCCGTTGACGCGTTGGCGCGCACTAGAGCCCAGCAATCGCCGTGAGGCCACCGAGTGGAAGTCGTCGTCCTGCTCAAGCTGCTCGAGCTTGTCCAGCGGTTTGCGACGCAAGTACTGGGAACTGTCGACCGCGCCCACCACGTCCTCGGAGCTTTCGAACACGTGCACGTCGTCCACGCGACTGAGCATGGCGGCGTCGCGCACAGGGCGAGCTTCAGGACGCGCAGACGAGAGGTTCCGCGTCACGAAGGCACTTCCGTGCGCGCGCTCGCAGTCTTGGAGGCAAAATGCGGAAAGGTCAACCAACGCGGTCCGTTTTTCAAACATGGATTACCGGTAAATGTACTGGTGAAACGTTTAAAACCGGTAGAGCAACTTCCTGAGCCGGTATACTGGTGCCAGTGACTGATTCGTCAGACCATCGCCTGTTTGACGGACGGCTGACGCGGGCGCGTGCCAACCGACATTATTTCCGCCAATCGCCGTCGGCGTTGAAGCGGGACGCGCGCGTGTTCCCGCGATTTTACCCAATCGGGACCGCCGAAACGTGGGACGACAGTTGTACTCCGCGAGTTATGCCCAATCACAAGTGATCTGTAGCTCCTCGCGCCAAACTGCAAGAGACACGCATACAGCCACTGATTCAGTATACTCACTATACGCGCACCAAGCACCAAGCACCACAGCGCCATCCTGCTACTCGTCGACCACCACAGTGCACACGCACACGCACACGCCCCGCCCGCCCCAAACTAACGCTCC
>JAADYJ010000884.1:0-13368 GCA_023338205.1 Halophytophthora polymorphica
ATGCCCCGCCATCCAACGCCTCCCGGGGGCAACACAGTTCAAGAAGCGATCGCAACCACGCTTTTCATCTGATGAAGACGCCTTCATCCTGCAGGAGACGGCCGCAAGACAGCACTGTGGACGAGCATGGCCAGCAAGCCTGCACAAGCAGCAGCACCTACAACGCCACGGACGCGCACAGCGCCTCGCCCTTGGACCACGACCACGACATGCTGGCCACCAACTGGACGTTCAACGCGCCGTCGGCCACGCCCACCGCCAACTGGGGCTTCGAGCCTTCGGACGCTCCCCTGGGCGCACTGGAGATGGCCTGCTCGCAGTCGGCCTTCTCCACGGTGTCGTCGTCCTCCACGTCCGCCTACATGGGCACAGCAGACGGCGCCACGCCGGCAAGGGCCAAACAGGCGACCACAGCGACGGCAACGCCCCGCAAGAGGATACGGCGGCTGTGCTCGTGGCCCGGGTGCGGCAAGCAAGCGCCGTCGCAGGACCTGAGCATCGCCCACGGCGGCGGCCGGCGCTGCCAGTTCCGCGGCTGCACCAAGAGCTCACAGGGCAGTGGCTTCTGCAAGGCGCTCCAGCTCTGCCCATGCCGGGGCATCTCCAGTCAGCAAAGCAGTCGCGTGCGAACAGCTCCAAGCTCCGAGCCGCAGGTCCACCAAGCTCAGCAGAGGCGAAGCAGGACTCGTAGAGCTCGCCACTTGCGGCACTACTGCTCTCCCCCAGGACAGGGCGGCGCCCGCAGGAAGCTTGTAGCTGCCGCCTTGTCCTCTGCTGTCCATCGGTTCGATTGCGCACATCCTCTGGGCGGCCACAACGCTCCTGCCTCACCAGTGTCCATGAGATCCGTCACTACATGTGCGTACGCGATTGGTCCTTGCATTGCACGCCACGACGAGCGGTAATAATCCTATGCGGGCGCTGCGATGCCCTCTAGCCGGCCGTCTGCACGGCAGCGGGCTGGCGCATGGCCGCCAGCCGCGTCTCGGGCGTGGACAGGTGCGAGCCCGCCACGGCGGTCACGGCCGCGCTGTCCACGGGCTCCTTCATGCCCAGCGCCTGGCGCGCCTCGGCCATCACGAAGACGCTGCCACAGACCACCACGACCTCCTCCTGCTCCGCGGCGCGTGCCGCTGCCAACGCGGCCTCCACGCCGTCTCGGATACTGGCCATGCAGTCAAACTGGCGCTTGTCGCCAGCCTGGGCCAGCGACAGGTTCACCTCGGCCAAGGACGCGCCACGCGGGTGGTTGGCTTTGACCAGATGAATCCGCTGCTGCTGCTGCTGCGTGTCCGAGTCGCTGGACGCGGGCGCGTGGCGCGCACAGGCCGCCGAGATGGTGGCCAGCGCCTCCGCCATGGCCTTGTCGGCCGAGAAGCCACAGACGAAGCGCAGCGGCCGCGAGGCGAAGCGCGTGTGCAGCAGCGCGGCCAGACTCGCGAGCGCCGGCGGGTTGTGCGCCACGTCGAGCACGACCGTCACCTTGCGCTGCGTCGAGTTGGGCCGCAGCACGCTGAGCACCTGGAAGCGGCAGGGCGGCCGCGCCTCCAGCGCCGTGCGCACGCGCGAGCTCTCGAGGTCCACGCAGAGCTCGGCCGCGCCGTGCAGCGCGTTGAGCTGCACGCAGGCCTCGCGCGCGATGGCCGTATTCTCGGCATTGTAGTCGTCTGCAAACGCGGCGCAGGGAGCCACGCGGGCCAGCGGCGCCTGCTGCTTCTCGGCCGCTTGCGCCATGACCTGCGCCGGCGTGTTGGGGCCCACGACAACGGGCACGCCGGGCTTGATAATGCCCGCCTTCTCGCGCGCGATGGCCTCCTCCGTGTCGCCCAACACGCGCACGTGGTCCATGCCGATGGACGTGATGACGGACAGCGCGGGCGTGACGATATTGGTGGCGTCCAGCCTACCGCCGAGCCCGGCCTCCAGCACGACGCAGTCCACGTCCTGCTTGGCAAAGTGGCGCAGCGCCAGCATGGTCGTGAGCTCGAAGAAGGTGGCGGGGATCCGCAGCTGCGCGCTCACGTTGAAGATCTCGGAGAGCGCCTCGCACACCTGCGCCTCCGAGATGAGCTCGCCGTTCACTTGGATGCGCTCGCGGAAGCACGACACGTGCGGAGACACGAAGAGCCCCGTACGGTAGCCCGAGCGCTCGAGCGCCTTGGCCAGCTTGAAGGCCACCGAGCCTTTGCCGTTCGTGCCGGCCACGTGCACGATCTCCAGCCGCGCCGCCGGGTCCCCGAAGGCCGCGTTCAGTTGCGTCATGTTGGCGAGTCCGAGCTTGACGGCCGAGAAGCGGTTCACTTGGTACAGCCGCTGCAGCAGCAGTTCGTACGTGGCCGAGGTGGCGGCCGCGTCCGCGTCTACATCTGCGTCTGTGGCGCGAGAGGCGGCGCTGCTGGACGTCTGCGCGCTCAGCAGCAGGCTGTTCTGGGCCACGGGCGTGGACAGCACGTGGCCCGAGGACCGAGACGTGGGCGCCACACACGCGAACGACGCTGGCGCAGGCGCCTCGCGGAACTGCGCGCGGGACAGCGCCGTGTAGCAGCGCAGCAGACGCCGGCGCGCACGGGCGGCGGGGGCGGCTGCGCCCTGCGTGGCCGCAGCGAGCCGCAGCGACAGCATGGGTTGCGCTTAGAGTTGCTTTCTTCCTGGCCACTTGAGCAACAGGTCGCCGATTATGTACTGGGCTGTGGAGCGCGAGATAAGAAGCCGAAACCCGCAGTTGACTGGCGTCGAGTTGAACATCATTGGTTCTAGGCTCGGATGTCAGGATGGACGACTTGGTGGGTGGGCCTTAGCGCTGTCAAATCGTGGGTTTTCAGCGATGAGGGCAAACCTAATCGGCGACCTGACCTCGCAATATGACACGCTCGGACGCGTCCGAGCTGCGCGTGCGCGTGCGGGGCGTGGAGCTGGAGCTGGCCCCTGCGCTGTCTGCGACGCTGCAGCAGCGTACGTGGTCTTGCGCTGCCTCCGCTGCCTCCGCTGCCTCCATCCATGGCTCTGCGGTGCTCTGGGGGCCCGTACGAGCGTCAAGCTCACGGCTTCCCGCTGTCATTGTCACGCTGTGGTGCTGTGCTTGACCAGAGCTGGTGGAACTGGGCGGCGCCGCACTCCTGCACTTGCTCCAGCGCGCGTGCGACGCGCTCTGCGACTCGGACTGGCGCCTCGCGCGGCCGCTGGCGACCGAGGCCTACGCGCGCAGCTGGGAGAAGCTGCACTGCGGCACGTGGAAGAGCGTCGCGACCGCGTGGCGCCAAGCCTTCGCTCTCGCGGGCGTACTCCACGTACGTTGACCTCGCGCGCTCCCTCTCTGTCTACCGAAAAGTAACCGGCGTGCCGCGATCTCAGGCGGCTTGTCTAGACCAGAGCGCGCAGCACGCAGCGAGTCTCAAGACGTTGGACATGGTGCGTGGGCCACCTTTTCTCCGACTTTGTGGGGCTTTGTATGGACGTGCGGCTCACTCGACTGTCCTGTCAGTGCCTCATGATGGCCGGGCCACTGGCCATGCGCGAGACCCACGCGCTGGTCGCCGCCGTGGAGCAGCAGCTCGTCACCACGGAGCAGCCTCCGCATCCGGTATGTTTGGCTCCAGACCCGTCAAGCCACGGACCCTCTGCTGTTCAAGCCGATGGTTTCGAGTTCGACGGTCCGATGCATCGACATTGAAGCTGGGCTTAACATGTTGCGTTTTGTGGGGGTGACACCTGTCGCCTTGCGCGTCACCCGCTGACGTACGCATGTTCAAGCTGAAGGTGACGTCTCCCGATGACGCGCACGAGCCGGATGACGTGCAGGAGCCGCGCGCCAAGGTGCGGAGACCACTGCAACAGGTTCCTGTCGTTCCCTGGTTTGCTGACGCTTTGTGTTGTTTCCTTGGTCCTGAGGTAGAAACCGCGGTTATCGACGGCTTTGCATGGCGAGGATGACGATGCCAAGGCGCTGCAGGAGCCGAGCGTGGCCTTCTCGGTGCCAAGGCTGGTGATGCCGTCGCTCGAAACCTTCCGACGCGACGTCATGCAGCACAAGTGCGTGGCGGTTGGCCAGATTCCCTCGCTCTTGGGCTTGCAAAAGAGGTCTCAACGCTCGGACTGGGGCTTCTGCGTCTATGGACAGCACGCCAGTGATCATCACGGGCGCAATGGAGCACTGGCCGGCGTTGGGACGCGCGGCGGGCGCTAGTCGCGCGTGGAAGGACCTCCAATACATTCGTCGTGTGGCTGGACACCGCACCGTGCCCGTGGAGGTTGGTAGCGTCACCCCCAGCGCCTAGGATCTCGCTTACCGTCAGTCGCCAGGTGCATCGTCTAACTGTGGCTGTGCTGTGGTGCGGCGTGTGGTGCGGCGTAATAGGTGGGCTCGAGCTACTTGGAGGACGACTGGGGACAAGAGCTCATGACTGTGAACGAGTTCTTGGACCGGCACATCGTCCCCGAAGCAGCGAGACGCCAAGCTACAGCTGAGAACGGCCACGTTGCACGGGAAGCAGATGGAAAAGTTGGCTATTTAGCGCAGCACCATCTCTTTGACCAGGTGTGTTTGTGTGTGTGTGTGGTTGGTTTGTCAGTCGACTTGGACACAACGTGCCAGACGCTTGGCTTGGATCTCACGTTGCGGCTGTACTCCCGTTTGTACAGATCCCAGTTCTGGGCCGCGACATGATCACCCCGGACTATTGCATGCTGCAACGCACTGAGAGTGAGGACGACGACGAAGACATTGCCGTCAACGCCTGGTTCGGGCCGGGCGGGACGGTGTCGCCGCTGCATTTCGACCCGAAGGACAACCTGCTGTGCCAAGTCGTGGGCGCAAAGTACCTGCGGCTGTACGCGCCTGAGGAGAGTGACAAGCTCTACCCGGTGAAAGGGCTGCTGGCCAACACGAGTCAGGTGCAAGTGGAGGCGCCAGACCACGAGCAGTTCCCGGACTTCGAGGGGGCAAAGTACCTTGAATGTGTGCTGCGCGAGGGCGAGATGCTCTACATCCCGCCGCGCTACTGGCACTACGTCAAGTCCCTGGCCACCAGCTTCTCTGTGAGCTTCTGGTGGGCCTAGCGCTGTCCAGCATGAGCTGCAGGGAGACAGCAGAGGTGCAGGGAGTGGTCATGTGTCCTCTTCCTCCGAAAAGATCCCTTCAAGATCGTGTTGGGAACCATCTCGTCTCATACGGTTGGTCAAAAATGTCGCTTAATGTTCTTTCGGCCAATGGGATGCTTGGATTACCTCGAAAAATCCTCCAGGGGCCGCGAAACGACGCGAAACGACGCGAACGAGTGGCTGATCACTACCAAAGCGCCTAGTCCAAAGACGCTTCGTGGGGAAGCTACCAGCACTCATACACGCGGAGCACGCGGGTAAGCACGTCCACAGGCAGGAGACGCCAGCATGTCGGTCTCGGGGCTGTCGTTATCGCAGGCGGAGCTGCTGAAAGTAGGGCCCATTGCCAGTCACCACTCGCTACGCCTGCTACCGCTAAGCAAGAAGAAGAAGAAGGTAAGCGCTCTGAGCGCCACAACCCACCGCTGCGAATGCAGTTGTTGCTGTAGTGGCTGCGTGTAACGTGTGCATCGCTATCCTCTTCGTTTGCGTGCGCATTGGCGACGGCTCGAAGCAAAAATTCGTCATTGGAGACGAGTATGGCGTCGTCTCGAGCTTCCAGATGAAGAAGGGCGAGCCGCAGGTACTGCGAGAGCAAGAACGGATCGTCTTCCTGTTCACTACCTCGTCTGCCTATCACTGGAGACGCCTGTTGACGTGAAATGTGGCTGTGTTACGGTTGTGGCTTGGATAGAACGTGTACAAGTCGCTCATGCTGGCCGGCCCCGTGTCCTGCGTGCAAATGGGGTCCAGCAAAGGCACCGAGGACCGCGCCTTCGTGGCCACCGGCCAGCACGTACACGGCGTAACCAAGAAGGGCAAGGAGTTCTTCAAGTTCCAGAGCAACCTGGCCGAGCCGCTGCGCAACATCCACGCCTACGACACGCAGCTCTGGACGGCCACGGACTTCACCTTCAACCAGTACGACAACGGTGCCGACAAGCACTCGTACGTGAGTCCGGATCGCATCAACGACGCGCTGGTGCTGTCCGTGAGTCACGGTCAGGACTTCCACGGGCTGCTGGCGTGTCAGGACCGCTATCTGCGCATCGTCAAGGACTCAGAGGCCGTGACCAAGAAGGTCATGTCGTCTCCCATCACGGCACTTTGTCGTGTGTCTTCCCTCCCTGGCAAGAGCAGCCACGCTTCAGGACCTGTGCATCTCCTGTATGGCACCTCGTCCGGGACGCTTGGGCTGGTGAGTTACAACGGCGAGAAGCTCAAGAACAAGTGGAAAACGTCGGCCGAGGCCGCGAGTATGGACAATAATCCCCACGCCGGCCTAGGCGGCGGCGCTGACGCGGGGCTACCTCCGTCGTCGGCTAGGATCAACTCCATCGCGTGCTTCGACATCAACCGCGACGACCACCCGGAGATCCTCGTGGGCCGCGACGACGGCCGAGTAGAAGTCTACTCGTTCGACATCGCGTCGGGCAACGTGGTGAAGCTCTTCGAGCACGCCAACAACGACAGCGTGCGCTGTGTGCAAGGAGGCGTGGTGGCCACGCCAGGCTTTGAGGAGCTCGTGGCCTGCACATTTTCGGGCCGCGTGCTGAGTTTCACGACGGAGCCGCTGGACCAGGCCGATGCGGACGACAACTACGGCCGCTCGCGTGGCACCGTGCAGCGCGAGACGCGCATCGTGAAGCTTCGCAAGGAGGTGGCCGCGCTAGAGGACAAGATCACGCGGCTGGCGATGCACCGCAGCTCCAAGGACAAGGAGTTCCTGCCCGTGGGCGAAGACCTCGTGGTGAACAGCAACTTCCAGCTCAACCCTGCGGTGGGCGCCTATGACGTGTCGCTCGAGATCCCCGTGAACATTCAGATGCTCGTGCTGCACTCGGCCGTACCGATGGACTTGCTCGAGAGCGACAGCAACTTGGCGATTGTGAGCAAATCGCCTGCGGACCCGGCGAACGGCACGCATTTCCTCGCCACGTACCGATGTCTGGAGCCCACGCACCGCCTTGAGTTCCGCTTACGCACGATTGAAGGCCAATTCGGCCATGTGGAGACCACCGTGGTGGCGCACACACAGCCGCGATCGGCCCAAACCGTCAAATTTTACGTCAAGCCTTTGTCGCTCCACCACCGCGTGATGGAACTGAGCGAGGCGGATGAGAGCGAACTGCAGAGGGCGATGAACACGCTGCAGCTAAGCGGGGACTTTTCCCTCGTGCAGATCCACGACTGGGTGTCCATGTGTCTACCCGAGGTGCCCGGCCGTCTGCAGAGTGAGGAGGTACTGATGCATTACCGCAACTCGTTCCTGGGCAATCTGCTGGTGTGTCGCTACAGCAAGGGCGAGGCCAGCTTCTCCACGCCGTCCGTCTCGGCCATCGCTATCCTCAAGGAGATGATCACCAAGGAGGCCACGACGCGCAAGGTCACGCTCAACATCGCTTTGGACATCAAGAAGGAGAGCGTACCGGTCATGTTGGGCTACCTGCGCCCGCTGCTGGATGCCAAGCACGCGCTGGCGTCGCAGGTGAAGCTTATCGACGGACTCCGGGAGCTCCAGCTGCACGAGGAGGACCACGAGGCCTGGATGACGCCCGAGTACCAGCACATCTTGGAGAACGTGGAGCAGATCCAGGCCGACTTCAAGCTGAGCCCCAAGGCGCTCAACTATCTGGCCGGCATCCTCACCGACCTCTACGTGGACCTGTGCAAGTTCCGCGGCACGAGCGCCAAGCAGCACCTGCCTCGACTCTACCAGCTCATCGAGCACTACCACTTCGACACGCTTGTCGAGTTCTATCTGCGCGAGTAACTCGGGCGAGAAGATCGGGTCGGCTGGGAAACAACGTAGTGAGAGCGAAGCTGCCCACAGTCATTCTGAAAGTCCGAGACGAGGCAAGCGACTTCATTGGTGGCTACATTTCTTGGCTTAGCGCGTCAACAGTGGGACTGCGCGTCATCCAGAACCTGTCGGTCGAAATGTGTGACATGATTGGTAGAAAAGTGCTTGTAAACGCCTTGGGATTGGCGGAAAAGAAGAGAGTAAACAGTGGGACCGCGCGTCAACCAAGATGGATACAACTACGCAGTCGACTGCAACGAGAGACAAACAAGCCTGTGAGTGTGGTGAAGGCGCACGTCGCTCCCGAGCGCCACTTGAGCTCATTCCCCAACCTTCCTCGCTCCGAGCATCTCGATAACCCTCGACTCCCCGACGACCAACACCACCCACTCTCCACCCCAGCGCACATGCCGACTGCAACCTCGGCAAACGACGCGGCGGTGGCAATGCCGCACCTGTCATCCACGAACTACACGGCCGTGGAAGTCCCAGCTGAGCGCTGCGCCAGCAACCCGTTTACTCTGCTGCCCGAGATGGAGATCAGTTTCCAAGACCTCACCGTGTCTGCTGACATGTCTGTGGCCGAGGACCGAGGCTCCGTCACCGAGGTGCCCACGGTCCTCAATGCCCTGAAAGGCGCCATGAACCTGAGCCGACTGTGCTCCGGCAAACGCGTGCAGCGCACTCCGATCCTGCGAGGCATGAACGGCCGTATCAAGCCGGGGACGCTCACTCTTGTGCTTGGACGTCCTGGGTCCGGCAAGTCGACGCTGCTCAAGGCGCTGGGCGGGAAACTGCCCATGGAGGGGGACAGCCGTGTCTACGTGGACGGCCAAGTCGCTTACAACGGCATGCCACAGCAAAAGCTGCTCCCGTCGCTCGCTCGCTTGGTGGGCTATGTGAGCCAGCACGATACGCACTTCCCCACACTGACTGTGCGGGAGACATTGCAGTACGCATACGAGTTCGCTGGCGGCGACAATGGCACCGCCGATGGGTCTTCGACACCGCTACAGCCCATGACACCCGACCAAGTCATCGAGCAGCTGGGCCTCACAAAATGTCAACACACGGTCATCGGTGATGCGACGACGCTGCATGGGGTCTCTGGAGGCGAGTTGAAGCGCGTCACTCTCGGGGAATCTCTCCTCGACCGCCATCGCGTGCTACTACTAGACGAGGTCAGCACAGGGCTGGACGCGGCGGCGACGTTTGACATCGTCCAGTTGCTCAAGCGCTCCTTCGCTGCGGAGCAACGCCGCGCCGTGGTCATCTCTCTGCTGCAGCCGTCGCCTGAGGTCTTCGAACTTTTCGACAAGGTGCTGCTTCTCAACGAAGGTGAAATGCTCTACCTTGGGCCATGCAGCGACGTGGAAGAGCACTTTGCGTCGCTGGGGATCCGCTGCCCGCCAAACCGCGCGCTCGCCGACTTTTTGCTGGACCTCGGCACGAGTCAGCAGCGCCAGTACGAGGCTGCCGTTCCTTCTTCGCTGGGAACGGACTCGGGCTCCCTGTCAGCGCAACAAATGAAGGCTTGTCCACGCTCACCACACGAACTCGCAGAGTGTTTCCAGCAATCAGCGACGCACCTCGAGCTCCTGGCGACCCAAACTGAGACTCGCTCGGGACAGCTAAAGAGTGATTCGCTCCGGGCTCTCACCGTCCTCCAGGCTGTGCCCCTGTTTGGGCAGGGCTTCTGGAGCAACACATCCTCGCTCACACGCAGGCAAATGGTGCTGGTCCGACGCAACGTGGCGTTTCTGGGTGCGCGAATCGTCATGTCTGTCATCATGGGGCTAATCTACGGCAGTGCCTTCTACCAGGCCCCCGCAACGAACGTGATGATCGTGCTCGGGATGCTGTACCAAGCAGCGCTTTTCCTCCTGCTGGGTCAGACAGCGCAGGTCGCCACGTTCGTGGAGGCGCGCACCATTCTGGCGAAGCAGTATCGCGCGCAGCTCACCCGGGCGTCCAGCTACGTGATCGCCTGCTGCATCGGCCAGCTGCCCATTGCTTTCATGGAGACTGTTGTCTTCGGGAGCCTTATCTACTGGCTGGGTGGACTGGACTTCGGCTCGGCGCTGGCGGGCCACTTCCTCGTGTTCGAAGCGCTACTCTTCTTGACGCTGCTCGTGTCTATCGCGCTCTTTTTCGTGGTGGCGGCGCTGTCGCCGGACCGAAACGTGGCCTTCCCACTGGCAATGGCCATCATCGTCTCGGTGAACCTCTTCGCCGGCTTCCTCGTCTCGAAAGAGGAACTTCCGGATTGGCTGATCTGGGGATACTGGCTCAACCCGCTGGCCTGGACGCTCCGTGCGCTTGCAGTGAATTCGTACCGTGTGCCAGCACTGGAGCAATGCGTGTATGACGGCGTGAACTACTGTCAGCTCTCGGACGAAGGCTTCAACGTCGGTGAGTACTACCTGTCGCAATTCGGCGTGCCTTCGTCGTCAAACTGGATCGTGCTCGCGGTGGCGTTTTTGATCGCGGCGTACATCGGCCTCATGATGCTTTCCTGGTTCTTCTTCGAGCGCCAATCTCGACGTGAAAGTGACGGGGTGAACACCCACGCTACCCATGCACTGCAGACTCGTAGCACGGGAATGGAGAACGAAGGAGACGCCTATACACTTGTCAATACGCCAAGAACCGATCCGGATGGACAAACGGAGAGAGCCGCCTCCCCTATGAGCATGGAGTGGAACAGATCGGGCGACTTCGCTGCGATGGTCGTGCCAGTGACGTTGGGGTTCGAGGGTATCCGGTACTTCGTTCCAGCTCCAGCTACCACCGCTAGGCCAGGTTGCAGTGAGGACGCCAACACGAGCAACGACAACGACGCCATTGATGATGATGTCTCTAAAGGGGTGAGCTCCAGCACAGGACGTCTGGAGTTGCTCAAAGGCATTGACGGCTACGCTCTGCCTGGCACCATGACGGCGCTGATGGGCTCTTCGGGCGCCGGCAAGACGACGTTGATGGACGTGTTGGCCGGACGGAAGCCTCGCGACGGTGTTCGCGGGCATGTGCTCCTGAATGGTCGTGAAGCCTCCGAGCTCGCCATTCAGCGCTGCACGGGGTACTGCGAACAGCAAGACGTGCACTCGGACGGCTCCACCATCCGCGAGGCGATGCTGTTCAGCGCGCTGCTCCGACAGGAGGGCTCCATTCCGGACCATGACAAACGTGTTTCGGTGGAAAAATACTTGGATCTGTTGGACCTGCGGGAGATCGCGGATCAAATTGTGCGTGGCCGCTCCCGAGAGCAACTAAAGCGCTTGAGTATCGGCGTGGAGCTGGCGGCACACAAGAGCGTGCTCTTCCTGGACGAGCCTACCAGCGGGTTGGACGCACAGGCGGCTGCACTTGTGATGCGTTGCGTGCGTCGCGCCGCGGACTCGAGCCAATGCACAGTCGTGTGCACCATTCACCAGCCGTCGGCAGTCGTCTTCGGCCTCTTCGACCGTCTGCTGCTGCTCCAGCTCGGCGGCGAGACGGCGTACTTTGGCGACAGCAGCGTCAGTGCGCTTGAGAGCTACTTCAATGGACTCCCGGGCGTCAAGCCTCTTCCCCACGGATATAACCCAGCCTCGTGGATCCTCGAGTGCGTCGGTGCTGGAGTGAGCCGCACCGTCAATGCAGACGCTGACAGCCGCCTTGACTTCCACCAGCACTTCAAGAGCACGCAGCACTACGCCGAGCTGTCCCAAGCGCTGGGCAACCAGCAGCAGATGCAGCAGCTCACAGAGATGACGGAGCTGGTCTTCTCGGGGAAACGAGCCGCGAGCTCGTGGACGCAGATGCGTATGCTCGTGACGCGCTTCCAGTTGCTCTACTGGCGCACGCCAAGCTACTCCATCACGCGACTGATGCTTGCTCCGATCCTGGCGCTCGTGCATGGTGTCGTATTTTCTGCAGCCAACTATGGGACGTACCAGGGTTTAAACGCCGGCGTCGGGGCGGTCTTCGTCTCGGTGGTCTTTTCGGGCGTTATCGCGCTCAACAGCGTCCTGGTGTTGGCCGTGCAGGACCGCGCGGCGTTCTACCGTGAACGAGCAGCGCAGAGCTACAATGCCCTCTGGTACTCACTGGGCGCCATGCTGGCGGAGATTCCGTACGTCGTCGTCACCAGTCTACTCTTCACGTGCATCGCCTTCCCGCTCATGGGCTTCACCAGCGGCGGCGACGCGAGCTGGGGGATCACCACCTTTGTGGTTTTCTGGCTTACCCTGGGGCTCTTCACGCTGCAGCAGGTGTACTTGGGTCAGTTCCTGGCGTACGCCATGCCGGAGGTCGAGCTCGCCGCGTTGGTCAGCATGGTGCTCCTCAGCCTTTTCAACCTTGTCGCAGGCTACAACCCGACTGCCGATGCCCTCCCCCAGGGCTACAAGTGGCTCTACACCATATCGCCGCAGCGCTACGTCATTGCGGCGATCACTGCGCTCCTATTCGCGGACTGTCCGACGGGGGAGGAGGACCACTTCGGATGCAAGCCGCTCCAGGACGCGCCCGTGACGTTCAAGGGATTCACGGTCAAGCAGTACGTGGAGACCGTCTTCGAGATGAAGCACGACGACATCGCTCTCAACCTTGGCATCACGCTGGTCTTCGCACTTGGCTTCCAGCTACTGGCGCTCGTCGCGCTGCGATTCGTCTCGTACCACTCCAAGTAGCCGCGCCCAATGGGCTCGTCTCGCCGCGCTCTGCTTGTTGCTCTCCTTCCATACCTTGCCTTCGTAAATGCGCCGCGGTGATAAGGAGAGATATAGCTGGATGAACACCTTGCATCATGCGCTGTTCTTCTGCACGGTGGCGACCTGCAGCGTTGGGTGGAGCGTCCGTCACCACGCTTGGGCATCGTGTAGCGCCCACGTCCTTGCTGAACACTACTGCAGCAGCTGCAGGCGCGTGGCCTCGTCCTGGCCGCCATCTCCTCGCCGCATCCGCTCGTGGAGCTGCGGCGGTGCGCGTGTAGCCACACTCAAAAAGCAGAAAGTGCACTTTTCGTAAAATACGAGAGACGTCTGATAGTTTTCAGCCCCGCATTCCGTGAAACGCAAGGTCGCGACAGATTTCCCCGTCAAAATAGCTGATAGTTGCCCAATCATCTTCTGGGGACCGTAATATTTCAACTCGGCGGTTGGTTGCAGAAAGCGTGTCGGTGACATTGTAGCTGGCGAAACGGAGAAGAGCAGGCCATGGAAGACAAAAGCACAACCACGACAAGTGCGGACGGTAACACATGCCGCACTATGCCACCAGCGCGATCCCAGACGTCTCCGGTGGTGATGAATGGTGTTCTGCACGTAGATGATAACCGGCTGCAACTCGGCAAGTGCTTGGACGAAGGAATGGTTGTGCTGTTGAGGCGAATGGTACTAACAAGGATTGTCGAGCTGCAAGCGGCGGAGAAGGCACATCTTCAGGAGCGGCAGCGAATGATGGAGCTTGTAGAAGCGCAGCGCGAG
>JAADYJ010000885.1:0-13361 GCA_023338205.1 Halophytophthora polymorphica
CTACGAGGAGGTGTCGGCTGAGACCGCCGAGGGCGAGGGCGAGGACGAGGACTTTGGCGAGGAGTACTAAGCCAGCGAGCGCAATCAACAAGCTCGAGCATCGATGCTCGAGTCTTGCTCTTGCTTTTGTGCAGTGAGCGCCCAGTGACGAATATACTGTCCTCTCATTGTTATCTGGCGCCGCTCAGTCGCACTGCATTCTATTCACAGGAATGGCGAGGACGTACTTGGGACGGAGCTCTGGGCATACCGCATGTTCTCTTGGGAGTCGGCGTCCCACATTTAGCCATGGCGGCATCCGACAGTTGGGCTGCTTCTCTATCGGAGTTGTCGCCTCTTAGCCTCTCGCTCAGGAAAACGCGGTTTGGAAGTCACGCACTAGGCAATCCGCAGCACCAAGTGGGCCGGTCATGAACTTCAGCGCGCCGTTCCAAGGCTACTTGGAGGACTTTGAAGGCGCTCGAGCCGAGGCCTTGGCCGCCATCGACGAGTACACCAAGAGCTCCAGTCGTGGTACGATCCGCTCCTGTTGAGCTAGACAAGTTGGCCACTTTCCGATCTGTTGACTGGTGACTATGAACAGAAGAACGCGAGGCACGCGTTGTGGCGGCCAGAAGCAGCGTGGACGAAGTGGAGCGATACGTGCGTGCTTATTGAAGCGCTTTTTGCATGGTAGTGGACATTAGAGGACTGAGGCGTTGGCTGTGCTTACGTTTGCGCTTTGACCCGCAGTGGCGCGTCCTGGACAGTGAAGCCAAAAGCGGCTCGACGCCCTCGGCTAAGCGCAAGATGATGGAGCAGGTATGTGGCTGTCTTCGTGCTCGAGACGTTCCGAGGAAGACCCCAAAGCAGTCGACTCACGGCTTGTGGAGTGCGTGTTGCTATCTTTCTTCCTGTTCAGGTGCGTCGCTGTCAGACGCAAGTGTCGACTCTGACGGCGACGCTCAACAAGGAGCTTCTTGTGGCCGACGCTCGAGCTGGAGCCTCCAATGCCACGGCCAAGGACGCAGATCCGGTACGAAAACGCTGGGCAACTCTCACGGCCACGTCTCCATTGCTCGTGCTTGGACGATCTTGTGATTGACACTCGTGGATTGATCTGGCGACTGTCGTAATTCCGCGAAGAAGCAGCAAATGGAGCGCTGTGCGGATCGTCTCGACCGGTCCGTGGACAAACGCAGCATGTTTCCAAGTGCGTGTGTAGACTCCCGGCTTACAAACGCTCTACCCTTGTGTACAGCACTGGCCGTCACCTCGACGAGGCTCAACGCACGCTGGCGAACACGGAATCCATCGGTACGAGCGTTGAGGGATCCATTCACCATCACTTTGGCTTGCACGAGTACACATTGAGCATTAACTTCATGCTGACGCAATACCGCAGCGGGGAACGTGAGGAACAACCTAGCGCAGCAACGCGCACAGCTGGAGCACGTGGAGATGAACGTGCGTGCTGGTGCTCGTCGATAGCCCGTCGTCGACTGTCTTTGGCGAGATATTGACCGGTAGTTCGTGTCGTAACGTGTGGTATGGCTTGCTGTTGCAGGTGGAGGAGACGCGGGAGGACACGGAAGAAGCTCGTGGCCACCTGAAGCAGCTGGCGTGCAAGGTGTTCTCGAGCCGCGTGCTGCTTGTCGTGGTGATCGTCGCGCTGGCGGCGGCCATCGTGCTCGTGTCCTACTACAAGTGGTACCCGCAGGACAACAACGTCCAGTCCGACACCACGAACACTACCAGCAGCAGTGCCTAACACTATCGTGAGCACGAGCACGAGTGCCCACCCGCCGCAATTTAGTGCAGCAACCACGAAGACCACGTCGCCTAAAGTGCATTTACCGAACGGGAGCTCTTAGCGTCCCGGACTTGAGTGCAATGAACTCACGAAGCGGGCCCTCGGGCCGCTTGCGCCGCAGTTAGACCAGGCAGCCGTAGTCGGGCGAGATCTGCAGGAACACGTCGTCAAAGAAGCGCTCGCTGCTGTAGTCCACGTGGTTGGCGTGGGCTGTGAACTCCTCGTCGGCGTCACGCAGTGTCCGCTCGTCCTCCAACTGTGCGCTGCCAGCGCCACTCGCACTTGGGGGATAATCTCCACAGAGCTGTTTTGCATCCTCTTCCCCGTCGTAGCGAGCCGCATATAGCGTCGGAGTGCTCGAGCGCTGGCGTTGGTGGGAAGGCGACGCCTGTAGCAGCAGCGCGGCGGCTCTCTCGGTGACCACGGGGTTGGCATACCCGCCCACTTGAGCCCCAGTCTGGTTTAGCCCCGTGTAGGCCGGGAACGGCACGCGCAGCTTGGCGTAGTAGGCGTCCAGAGCTTCGTTGGAGCACAGGTTCTCCTTGGAGTCGAGTTGTGAAGCCATGTGGGCGTGGGATGACGACGGCGACGTGTCCAGCGACGTCACCGCCCGTCCAAAGTACGACGACGGAAGAGACGTTGGCTGGGTCCTCCGGATGGACCGCAAGTGCACGGGCGCGGCCGGGACAAAGTCGTGGAAGCTTTGGGTGTCACTGGTCATCACGTCCGAGGAGCTGGTGGGCCAGTCGGCCAGCGTCACGTCGCTGTGAAAGCGGGGACTGGCGGTGGACGCGAGCGAGTCCGTGCCGTCGTCCGAGTCGTCTACGTCGTCGTCGTCGAAGGACTGCTGCGGGCGGCCCGTGAGACGGCCAGACGCGTCCAGGCCGTACGTCTCGGGCGCCATGAGCGTGTCCAGCTGACGCTTAAAGGCGGCATACTGCTTCTGCTGCTTGTCGCTGAGCGGACCCTCGTCCTTGCAGCGGTGCAGCTCCTGCAGGTTGCGCTTGAGGCTGCGCACCTTGCGGTAGGGCCAGTGGCGGATGCCGATGGCTCGGCAGCGCTTCTTGAAAGCCGTAGCGCGCACACCGAACTTCTCGGCCGCCGCCTTAAGCGGCAGGTGGAAGTGCAGACTCAGCGCCTCGAAGTTGCAGGCCGGCGAGAGCGACAGCAGCGCGCTCTTGCGCGCCGCCAGCGCCCGCGCCGCGGCGAAGCGATCACCGCCGTACGGGCCGCTGAGGCTCGAGAGCGGCTCCCCCATGACGGAGATCGTCTGCAGCTTCAGGTTGAGCGGCATGACCATGGCGTTGGTCGGTGACGTCGTCGTGGGGCCGCGGAGAGCCGCAGAGGCGCCCACAGAGGCGTCGGAGGCCGTGGAGACGCGCATGGCGCCGGCCGACAGCGACTGGGCGTCGACGTGCTGCAGCATGGAGGCGGCGGGGCTGTCTCGCGCGCGGCAGGAAGTAGAGTGCGGCATTCTGGTCTGTTTATGGGGCGAAAACTCAGGAAGATCGGGTTTGCCTGTCCGTTCAAGATCGGAGATGGGTTTTCACTCAAATATGACATTCCGCGTGCTGGAAAGATCGCGAGGTGTGGACATAAACGAAAGTGGGAATGCTGCGATCAATGCGGACCGAAGCGGGTGGAAATGTCATGCTCCGGAGACTTCTCTCTAGGACGGAGTCGCCCCCCACCACTCAAAGCCCCATCCATCTTTTCCAAAACGCTTGATAAAACATGCGGCCGAGCGTTTTCCTCCCGACGCGTGCTCCGCGACAGGCAACGCACAGGCAAAGCTCCGGGGAGAGTGGGTGGGCACGCCAACAGACACAGGATCTTGTGCCGAAGGGCTCCTCGTGACGTGCACCGCGGGCACTTCCGCCCTCCGCCGCGTCCCCATCTCGGTGCTCTGTCTTGTGGTCTGTTGGGCCGTCACGCTAACGTTTGAGGCGGTGATAACATCGGAACAGTGCTGAGCCCTCGCGCGTGCTCTCCAGTGCTGCT
Organism: Halophytophthora polymorphica; assembly: GCA_023338205.1. Taxonomy (NCBI): domain Eukaryota; phylum Oomycota; class Peronosporomycetes; order Peronosporales; family Peronosporaceae; genus Halophytophthora; species Halophytophthora polymorphica. The sequence continues at coordinate 3,794 of JAADYJ010000885.1, forward strand.
TTTTCTCCCCGTAAGTCTCGGAGCATATCGCTCCACACCCCCTGAACGAGCAACCGTGGTTTCCTTGTGTGTGTCAACTGGGTTGACCCCCCGTCGCAGGTTGCTGGAAGACAGTGTGCGATCTTGAAAAGCCGCACATCTTGGAACGACGTTTCACTGTTCTTGGCTCCAGAACGAAACAGAAATGTGTTCACCGCCAGCAATCCCTCTGACCGGCTCCACTGCTTATCCTGCTAGCAAAGCGAGCCGAATCAACTTTCTTCATGCGTGTCAACGACATTCCCAAGTTGTACTGCCGGTAGTCTCTCTCTGCCTCTCACCACTAGTTCAGCTTGCCAGTCAGCCGCTGTTGAGACTCGTGACGTCTGTGAGCAGTCTGGACATCTCATCGGGCGACACAGCGTCGCCTGTATGCAGCGGGTCCCCGCGGCGCTTGCCATTGCGCACTGGGAAGGCCTTAGCAGTCAGCAGATTCAGCAGCCGCTCCTTCTCGAGAAGCTTCTCCAGGAGCTGTTGGCGTTCCGACGCATTGAGGCGGTTCTCGCCCGGGCCATTGCTCGTATTCGGTCGTCGAGTGCTTGGACTGGCCGCCATCACACTGGTACCGTGGAGTGGTGACACTAGCGGCAGCTGCGACGCGTGGGCAATCTCCCCGCGTACATCCTGGAGACAATCTTTGAGGATGATCTCCAGCTCCGTGTGGTTCTGCAGCTCTAGTTTGTAGGCCGTGCGCACCTGTTGCAGGTTACGGCGCTCCACTTCCAGTAGTCGCTTGAGCCGCTTGATGATCTCCTTGTAGCGGTTGTCTCCGTCTGAAGCCAAGGCCAACGTATTGACCCCCGCCGCGGTATTTGGTCGCTGCTGGTGGCCTGCAAGCGCGAGACTCGTGGCCGAATCGCGATAGTGCACTTTGGGCAAGGAGCTGGTCGACGCTGCAGGGAAGAGCGGCTGGTGGTGGGACGAAGAATGCGAATACTGGTGCTGCTGCTGCTGTGGTTGTTGGCCAGCTTCCTGCAGCGCGTCCAGCTGCTGGCGAAGCGCGTCCAGCTCCGCGCGCAGCGTCACGTTGTCCTTCTTGACCGTAACGAGCTGCTTCACGAGGAACTCGCGGTCGTTCTCCTGCGTGGAAAACTGCGTCTTGAGGCGCTGGTTCTCGCGGGTCAAACTCTGGTTCAGGCGGTCCAGCCGATCCGCCAGCTCCTTCGTCCACTCTACCTCCGTCTCCAGCTGCTTGCTCTTCTCGATCCACGCCGACGCGCCGTCGTCCGTTTTGTTCTTCTCCGACTCGAGCTCCTCCTGTACACTGTAGAGCCGCGCTCGGAACGCACGCAGCAGGTCCTTCTCTTGCTCTACAGATGCATATCCAGCCGCAGGCCACTGTTGTTAGACCGCCAGTCAGGGCGTGGATGCGAATATGACAACGACCCGCACGTACGTGCCTTGCAAGATCTTGCTGGTGCGGTCCTGCACTTGGTCCACGCTCTCGAGGATACTGCGGTGCATGACACGCAGGCGGTCCATGGAGGCATCCAGCGAGCTCTCCTTGCTCTTCTTGGCGCGGGAATCCGACACCAGCGCCTCGAGCTCGCCAATGCGCACCTTGTACTGCCGCTCGCGACGCACATAACTCTCCTACAGCAACAGCACACGAGAACACATGGAGGTGAGCTCGAACGTCGCTACCAAAGCATCAAAACTCAAGTCACAAGCTATCAGGAAGAAAGGAGACCCCACCTGCCTCCTGGCCAGCTCCTCGTGGAGCTGCGCCACCACGTCCTTCTGCTCCAGCACGTTCCCATTCTCGTCGCGGTCGAAGGCGGCGGCCGAGTTCTGCTCCGAGACAACACTGAGCCCCAGGATCTTGTTGCGGAACTTCGGCGCGTTCTCCTCGGGGCTTCCGGGCTGTCCGCGTCATGCCAACCTCGACGTGAGACCTTGAGAACTGCATGCAGGACACAATATGGGCCTCCACATGGAGAGCGAACTCACCTTCCGCCCGGACGTCGGCTTGACGCTCTTTGCCTTGGGCGGCATGGCGCTCTCAGCTCACTGGGAACTTGGCGCTCGCGTCTCGCTTGGCATCCGCAGCTAGGCCCACGCCACTTGTCTTCGCTGGTAGTGGAGCGCGGAGCCGAGTGGAAGCACGAACGTCGCCACGTCCACGCGCCAGAGATAGAGCGATAGAGATAGAGGTAAAGAGCCCCACGTTCTGAGCCAAGAAGTCAGACGTACTTGCCCACTATAAATACGAGCACTGGGGTACAACATCGCATGCAGTCAAGCGAGAAGTACGTGTAGATCTACTACATCTACTCATGGTAGATGATCTACCATGATCCAGTACATGTACCTACCGCACACCTGGTGGGCAAGACAGGTCCTTCGCACTGCAGCGCGTCGCAGTTGTATTCTTGCGGGCAGGGCCGCGGTCTCACACTCAATGCTTTACCTTTACTCGCTCCTATATCCACGCCGTTCCCACGCTAGCATCTTCTCGCTCGGCTCACTTGGCGCCCATTTACTCACCGCAGTTGAAGTGGGTCCGTGGTCAATTGGACGTGCAGCAGCTTCAGCTCGCGGTCGAGCTTGGCGATGGCGGCCAGATGCAGCGGCAGGGGGGACTGGCGCTCCATTGTCGTCGGGTGCATCGTTAGATACGACAGTGCGTGGAAATCTCGGAGTATGGCGGTCAGGACCGCGGTGGACATGGTCTTCGCAGCCTCGTGAGCCTCGGGGTCTTCCAGGAGATCGCGTACCAGAGCCACCTTGAGCACCACGGGCTCTTTCTTGCTGTCCAGCGCGTGCTGGTCGTGCAGTAAAGACGTCGTTTTCCAGGTGTCACTGCCCGAACACAGCACCGCGCGGCTGTTCTCGAGGGATTGCCCCTGCGCACGGTTGTGTGGGGGGATCACGGCGAACCCAAGGCCGGGCTCCACGTACAGCGTCGACGACGGCTCGCCGCGGAACTGCACGTCTTCACACGGCGCCGTACTGAGCTGAACGAGCACCAGACGAGCTACAAGCGTGGCATACTTGGGCGGGAGTAGCTCCTCGGGTTGTTGAGAGCGTAGTTGTTCCCACGCTTGCCGCTCTTGGTCGCCCATGGACGAGATCCCGGCCGTGTCGGCCAGTCGAGAGACCACGAGCGTCGTCTTTTCGCCAAAGAGAGCCAGGAACGGCAGCAGCTTGTGCATCATGGCCAACAAGGCGCTTCCCAGCCCGTCTGTCAATGTGTCCTGGACCGGGATCATGTGCGTTTCCAGGACGGAGCCGACAGCGTCCGTGCAGCTACAAGCCAGCCACTTGCCGTCCTCCGAGAGCAGATAACCGCCGTACACATACGCTGGCTCTGTCTCCGCCGCCTTGGCTGCTGGCTCGGTTCGCCAGTCCGCCAAATGGTACGCTCGCTCGCTCAAGAAGCGGCTATGACCTGCCCCAGACGCGCCTTCGGCCGGTTTGAGGTTCACGTTCTCGCACACGCGGTCATAGAGGCCAAAGCAGCTCGCCATTAGCGCGTACGGCGTCGGGTTCACCTCTACCTCGTAGAGGTCGTCCAGATACACGGCTTCCACGGTCACGCTGCCCTCCCAGCTGTCCTTCTGGGTCGCTTCGGCCCCGAACAAGCCGCGGGAAAAGGCTCCGAGCGCCCACATCTTGTGCTTCATGTCGCCGCGGCGGAAGGGCAGCACGAGATACACCACGCTGCCCACGGCCGAGCGCGAGAAAGCCTGCTTCTTCTTCGTGGCGCCGGCCGACAAGACGGGACTCAGCAGTTCTCCCGCCGCGCGGAAGTTGGCAAAGGCGTCCTGCATCTCCTCGGCGCAGTGCAGCAGTACGAGCGCGTTGGCGACGTCCACACTCGCCAACTTGGTGCCTTCCACGTGGCTCAGGTCCACAGGCGCGTGGTCCCCCATGTGGCACTGCGCGTACATGCTGCGGAAGCACGTAAAGTACGAGAGCGCCAGCGAGCCGAGCCAGTGCGCAGGCGAGTGGGGACACACGATCACGTAGTCCACGGGCTTGGGCGCCGCCACGGGGTGGAGGTCGCGTAATAAATATTCCGACACGAGCGGCGGCTCCACCTCGTAGCTCGACTCGAGTGTGGCCACGCACAGCCTCGGGCTCTGCTCTAGCCGCACCATTTCTATTCGCTTGGCCGCGTCGCTGGGGCTTGTCTTGGACGCCTTGGCTGGCTTGGTGGACGCCTGCGTGTAGTCCTGGAAGTTGAGCCATTGTCGAGGTCGCCGACGCAGTGCGGCGTCCTCGCTCTTGGCTGAGGACGACGCCTTCGTGAGCGAAGACGCCAGACTCTGCAGATACGGCTCGACGCGGTCCACTATGGCCTGCTTCTCGCTCAAAGTCGCGGCTGCCACGCCCAAATCCGCATGAGCAGACCACACATTGATGCCATTTGGCTCTTGTCTCCAGCCCACCGCGGCCTCCGACGCCGCCAATTGGATCCCCAGTGCGATCTCCAGGTCCCGTAGAGCGAAGCGCTTCGGATCAGTGGCCACTTGCACTGCTTGCAGCCGCGCGTCTTCCAGGAAGGAAGGCTCGTCGAAGTCCAGTAGGACCTGTCGGGCCTCGTCCTTCTTCTGCTGGCGGCTCTTTTTCGGGAACCGTAGCTTCTTGTACTCGGACCTCCAGTGCGCGAACCGGTCGGAGTACAACCGCAGACGGAGTTGCTCGGCCGTGGCGCTGTTGATACTGAGCTGCGCGCCGCCATCCCGCGTCGTGGTAGGGACGTAACCCTCGGCATTCGGCAGCAGCTTGACTTTCGCGGGCACCTGCTTGGCGATACTGGCCTCGAGCTTCATCTGCGCCTCGTCATCCACATAGTCCTGCAGAGCCTGAAGCAGCGGATGCGTCTTGACGGGCCGTCCATCCAGCGCTTCTTGCTGCTCATTGTGCGAGAGCGACTCGACCAGAGACACCGCCACACTCAGCGTCGGCTTGCAGTCCGTCTTGGGCTTGGTGCTTGTCGGCTCGGGCTTCGACAGCGACGCCTTGGCCAGCGAGAAGAGCTGCGACGGACTCAGGCCAGCGTACTTGGCCTCTTTGCCTAGCGCACGGGACGAAAGCGACTGGACCGACTCGGGCTTGACCGCTCGGGCTCCTCCATTGCCCGTGGCTGGCCCGAAACTCAAGCACAGAGCGGGATCCTTGGCATGCTTGGCGCTGGAGCCGTTCCGCCGCCGCTTGAAGCGTCGGATGTCCGGGTCCACACGTAGACGAACCTCTGCGTCCTGCGGGAACGTCATGCGAACCACGGGGCCGCTCGTATCCGGCGTGTTCACGTGCGTATCGGGCGACGCGGGCACGATCGAGTCGTCGTTCTCGCCCGGGTCCGAGCTGTTGCGCTTGCGCTTCTTTTTAGCGGACGCTGAGCCCGCCAGGCCACGTCGGATGAGGTCATCCGTCTCCATGTCGGCGTCTTGTCCGCCGTCGTCCTCCTCGTCCTCCGCGTCGTCCTCGTTCTCCTGCTTGGCCGCGTCGTCCTCGTTGTCCAGACTGCCGTCGCTGTCGTCCGTGCGGCGCCGGTGACGACGCTTTGTCACAGACCGGAACCACGGCACCACGTCGCCGTACTTGGTGTTGGCCACGATTCGAGGCACAAGGCCGTTGTCCATATGCCAGACGTCCACCATCGAGTGGTCCCGTCTGGACGGCAGGCCCAGCAACCGCTCCCAGGACGCACGAGGGTCTCCCAGCTCGTCTTCGCCCACTTCTCGCCCCGGTTGCTGCTTCACGACGTCCAGCGTCACGGCCAAGAGGCTGGAAGGCTCGAACAAGTGGAAATGCAGTCGAAAAGCCGGCGTGGAAAACTCCTCCTCGAGGTATACGTCCATGTGGTTGAGCTGCGTGAGCGACGGGCACCGGAAGACGAACTTGGCGTCGTTGGGCGTGAAGAACCCGTCCGAGCCACGCATAAATTCGCTCTGGGCCGTCAATTTCCGCGTCATACAAGCCGCCAGAGCCGATAATAAGCGGCGCTGGATGCAGCTCGAGAGCACCTCGGGCAGCACCTGCGCGCTACCAGACCAGATGCCGCTGTCCGCCTCGATTACGCCCGTGGGCGGTGCAGTAGATGCGCCGGTCTGCACGCCGTTGACCACGAACAGCCAAAGTTTGGCGCTTTCGGACGTGGATGGCGAGTCGGACTCTAGCACACAGAGTGCATTCCGGCGCTGCAGCCGCTGGAAATGCACCGAGAGCGCGTCTTCCTGGCCATATGCGGCCTTCTTCACGCCAGCATTCGCGTCTTGCTTTGCCTTTCCCGAAGAAACGCTGGGCGACGGCGTCTCGATACAATAGACGTGCCATTCTAATGCCGTCAGCTCGCACTACAGTCGTCCGCGAGGATATGCAGCCGCACAGAGGGGAGCAGACGCACACGCCAGCATTAGACACGTACGTAGTGCCGTTTGGGGGTCGGAGACACGGCAGGGGGACGCGGGAGAGCAGCCACGAGGCCACTGAACAGAGCCACAGCACGTACGAGAGCGAAGACGTTGGTGGGCAGCGCCGACGGCGATCCCGGGCGCTCCATGTTGCCGCGCGCTCTGAAACTTGACAGGGCACTCCCTCACACACTAATACACACGCAGACGCGCGCGCAGGTCCTCGGGCGACGTGCTGCTCGCCTCCGCGCGCTTCGCCTGACGCTTCGCCTCGCCGCTTCGCCTTGCTGCCTGCCTTGGCCTGCTGTCTGCACCACACCACCAGGGGGAGGCCTAGACAGAGTGTTTGTATGGGCGCTCCCCCGCCCAGACATTCACCCGGGGTTTTAGCCAATCATGTGGTCCACACAGCTAGCTTCCGACGCACGAGGGCTTGTATTGAGGGAGGGTACTGTACGATTCGACGAGACCCAAAAGACGCACAAGGGAAGCAACATGCTGTTGGATGTCTTCCATGCTCTACTCCTGCGTATACGCGGCTCCATGGGGGAATGCAGGGGCCCAGAGCGAGTAATATAGGGAGCTACGGGTGTTGCGACGACTCTGTGGCGAGCTGTTCCGCGCTCGGGCCCGCCTCAACTCGCATTCAAGACATGTAGCCATCCTCTCGAAGCGACACGTCTGCATGGAGCTAGCGTCGGTGCTCGAGATGCGCTCGCTGTACGCGTCGCTACGCGTCCTCCAGGTCAGCCGCGAGGTCCACCACGCGCCTCTGCAGCTCCGCGATCTCATCCGTGAGCTCGTCGGCATCCAAGGCGTAGTTCTCGTCTACGAGTCGTCGTCCAACATGCACAACACACAAACACAGCAAAGGTAAGCGTTGTACTGGCGTCTACACCACCAGCGATGCCCACACCGAGCCGTACCGAAGCGCAGCACTTGCCGCTCTTGGGAGGAGAGTCCACGTCCGTACAGCATCACTTCCAGCTTCTGCAAATGGCGCTTCAAGCCCGCCACATCCCGCGTGAAGCCCTCCATCTCCATAGCACGACGCTTATCCAGACTGCGGTAGCGACTGCGCAACTTGGTGAGCCGCACCTGCAGGTCCTGGATGCGTTTCGTGCAGGCCTCCTGCATGGCCGCGTACTGTTCCTTGAGGATGAGCAGGTCGCGTTCCCGAGCCAAGGCCTGGTCGCGGAACTCCAGCACGGTCTGGTTGCCTTCTTCGCGCACCACTTGGCGCAGCGCCGTGGTTTCTTCGCGGACTCGCTGGGCCATCCGCGTCTTCTCCGTGGCGAGAAACTCGCACTTCTCCTTGGCATGGTGCAACTCCTCGTGCGCCAAGCGCTCCGACTCCTGCGACTTGTGTCGCAGCACGAGGTAATCCTTCGTGGTCTGCGTCAAAAGGCGCTTCGATTTCTCCAACTGAGCCTCCAACTGCACGCTCTTCTCCTCCGTGTGATGGTACTGCTGCACGAGCTTGGCCTTCTCGTCTGCGAACTCCTCCATCAGCGTCTGCGCGCAGCAACGCCATGGTTTTCCACGTGAATAACCACAGATGAAACCGCATGAGAATCGCCATTTTGGCTGGAAAAACAAACCTGGACGCGGCGCTCCGTGAGCTTTTGATGTTCTTCCAGCTGCTTCTGCAGGTTCTCGACGGTCTTGGTCAGCGCCGCCGTCTGCTCGTTGGGCATGTACACGGTGCGCAGCACCTTGTTGGGCGGTACTGAGCGTCCTGTGGCCGCCACGGTGGTGGCATTGCCCCGACACACAAAGTGCGGGTGTTTCTGCCGCAGCTTCTTCTTGCGCTGCTCCTTCATGTCCTCGGACGCAATGTGCATCGTGGACGGGTACGGGTACGTTGTGGGCGTGGGCTGGCGCTGGATGGGGTACGCCGCTCGAGCCCCAGGCCGACAGTCGCGGAAGAACGTAACCTGGCAAGCGTAACCAAGACGCGGCATGTTCGGTAGGTCAGACAAGGATGCAACTTGAGTATCCAAGTGCACAGGGATGGCAGGCATTGGGAGGCGGAGAACGGACCTCCTCGGTGATCGGCTGTGTGAGAGCGAGGAGCTGCTGGATCTTCTGGCGGTCGTCCTGCTCCTGGATGCGCAGCGCGTTGTTCTGCGCCTCCAGGTCGATCAGCTCCGCCTGGACCTGGAACAGCGCCGCGTTCGACTTTTTCAGGGACGTCTCGAGGTCCGCAACCTGGTCCACGCAGTCCAGAAGGTGAGTACAGCACGACGAGATGAATGGTACGTACACTATGTCCACGTGGAGTTGGTGGCTACCTCTTCCGTCTTCATCTTGAGCTCCCATTTGAGTCGATGGGACTCTTCTTTCGACACCTGCACACGCCACAGCACAGCAGTTAGAAGATGCGCAACGCCCGCGCCAGAGCTGCCGAGCGCGCTGCTCTATGCAGTGCATATGATCGTGGAGCAAGCTCTCGTACCTCGACCTGCGCCATGTGCTCCAGCGTGGTCTGCCGCTCCTTGTGGAACTGCTCGCAGCGCTGGCGGTAGAACGTCAGCAGCTCGGCCGCATTCTTGTCACTCGGCTCCTCAATCTCGCTCTCCCCCGCGGACCCGCGCCGGCTGTGCGAGAAGCTCCGCCGAGGCGAGCCGAAGGACAGCAGCTCGTCGCCTTCTGGCGTCGCTGAAGCCGCCGCCGTCGTCATTTCCCCAGAGACCTCCGTCCTTGTGCTCGACCGAGACGTCGCCGCAAGTGGCAAAATGGCTAATGCCCCCAAATGGTGCGATCATTGCGTACGGGATTGGGTACACATGTTGACACCAGTGGAAGCGTCGACGGCCGTGCAAAGCGTACAATTAATTCAGATGAAATCTGGAGCGAGTCCTATTTTTCGCGGCAGCCAACGGTCGGCACCGCATCTCGAAGATTCTGCCTTGAAGCAGCGCCAGCGCCTGCAGATGGCATACAAGCAGAGCGAGCAATGTCACCAGAAAACCCCTCGAGCGGAGTGGCCCACGCAGGGCCCCCCGTCAAGCACACCGGTTGACCCGACTTCCTGCCTTCGCTCCAACCGTCGTTCGACTGTGAGATGCCCAAGATTCCGCTTCCACCTCTGAGCTCGAGACGATTTGTTGAGATCCAGTACCGGCTTGTTTCGTTTGTGACAGCATGCTCCTGCAGTGCTCGGC
>JAADYJ010000886.1:0-13344 GCA_023338205.1 Halophytophthora polymorphica
AACCCAAGTACACGGGCCTGCTGGGAATTTCCGGAATTTCCCACCAGGCCCGTGAACTTGGGTTTTGTAAGCGCAGCCAATGAGCGAATTTAACGTAGGTTTTAAGAGCACCCAGTACTGAGATAAGCGCAAAAACCGGTATCGTCCTATACAAAAACCAAGTTCACGGGAATGTCGAAGGGATTTCCGGAAATTCATAGGACATTCCCGTGTACTTGGATTTTGTATAGGACGAAACCGGTATTTATACACTGTTTTCAAACGTATCTTGTTGAATCACATCATACCAAATCCAAGTTCACGGTAGTGTCGTCGGGAATTGCGGAATTCCCGACGACATTACCGTGTACTTGAATTTTGTATAGGACGAATCTGCGATTTATCGAGACCTGCATTCCTGCACCCACGCTTTTACGGTCCGAATTAGCCCCGAATCCGCTCCACAGACTCGAAGCAGGCAGACCGAGGAGCAAGACAGCAGCGCAGCAGATCCAGGCATGGCGGCGCGTGCAGGAGCGAGCTCTCGCCACGGCGCCAAGAAGTGGCTGGCCTCGCTCTTCGGCGACAGCGAGTCGGCGGCCTCGGGCTCGGGCGGCGGGCGCTCCAAGTCCGTGGCCAAGGAGCGACTGCAGATCATCCTGGCGCACCAGCGCGGCAGTCAGCTGCTGGCGGGCGTGGACCTGGCGGCGCTGCAGCAGGAGCTGCTGCAGTGCGTGCAGCGCCACATCAAGGTGGCTAACGGCGCCAACATCAACATCGCAGGTGCGTCGTCCTTCTGCGGCATTGGCGGCCAGATCTTTGTCGTCCCGCATTGTCACGAACTCGTCTCCCCCCGCCTTGTTTGCTTGCTTTTCACAGTCAAGAACGAGGGCCAGCTGGACATCTTCGAGATGCAAGTGCCTGTGGACGGACCCACAGTCACGGGTGCGTCTGCGCCAGCGTCGGAGCGGAAACCGGAGCGGTAAGGCGGCCACGTCAGCTCGTCCCCGCGCGCCAGGACGTCACGTGACGGCAGGCTGCGCCCCCAGTAGTACACGTTAGCGCACGAGCTTCGACGCAGAAGGCGGCAGCCGCTTGTCACGTCGCCGTCTTGACGGCATCCTCGAGAATGAATGGCTCACATGGAGAGAGAAAGACCGGAGACGGTGTTCACAGTGGGAACGAACCTCCCACCCACAAACCCCCTGCTTGGGACTCACTTGCTACCGCTCTGACCTCGTTCTCCTCACGTCTGCTGCAATAGATAAAACGGCGGCTAGGCAGACTGGAGCTACGTGCTGCGTGCTGGGACGCGCTCAGTACGGGTAATAGTCGTCGAAAGGCAGCACTTCCAGGTGGCTGATGCTGTCAAAGAGCCAGGTGACGCGCACAATGGGCATGCGGTGCTGCTGCCACTTGGTGCGCGCCGTGGCGGGCGATGTGACCTTGCTCACGACGCCAATGGGGGTGCGGCGCTGGCGCTTGGCACCCTTGAGGTCCGCAAAGTCGTCTTCCCGGGCCACGCGGCCGCCGAACGTCTCCACCAGCGAGCGCACCGACGCGAACTGGAAACCGAACTCCTCCTCCGACACGAGCACCACAAAGCGGAACATGCTCAAGATGTCGTTGCGGCGACCTGTCTGTCGCCGCCGCAGCCGCGCTTCGCGGGGTTTGCCCACCGAGTCGCTGTAGATGTCGCCCGCCATCTCAAAGCGCGTCTCGGACACCCACTTGCCAGCGCGCAGACTGGCAAGCACCCAGCCAAAGTCCACCACGAAGCAGCCCTCCGCCAAGGCGCGCATGTACTTGGCCGTGCGCTTGCAGCGCGGCTCGTTCGCGTCGCCCGTGAACTCGTCCAGATGCGGCACCGACTTGGTGATCAGGTGCGTCACGGAGGTCGAGTAGCTGCCTGTCTTGGCGTCGCGTCGGAGGTCGAAATCGCGCCCGAACTTGCCTCCCAGACGCTGACAGGCCTCCAGCACGCGCTTGATCTCCTCGCGAGAGATGTCCGTGCCCACGAACACGTACGACTGTGGGCTCCGGTGGCTCGAGCTCGCCTTGCTGTTGCTGACGCGGGCTGGAGACGCCGTGGGGGCTCGAGTCATGGTCGCGTTCAGGCTGGCGCCAGGCTTGAGCATCGCGGAAGGCACCAGCCACTTGTTCATGCCCTTGGTTCCGTCCTCACGAGGCTTCTCATTGGTTTGCACGCCCGAGAGCGAGCCATGCGAGTCGGCGCTCCCTGTGTCTTGCGCTGTGGACGCTGGAGGACACAAGTCGCCGAGTTGTTCACGCCGGAGATCTGGAGACGGCGAGTTCTTGGGCTCCGACGCCAGCACCAGGGGAACTGCAGGCTTCATCTCATACTCGTCTTCTCCCTTGATGCCGCCGTCGTCCTGCGGCTCGCTTTTGATCACTGGAGCGTCCTGAGCACCGCCACCGCCATCTCCTGCGTCCGAACTCGGCACTCGTAGTCGCTTGCGGCCTGAGTACAACGGCGACGACAGCTCCACACGTCTCTTTGTCTTGTCTGCTGGTCGTTGGCCACTTCCATCACTGTCCACACCTTCATCTTCCTTGTCTTGAATACGTCGCGGACCTCGGTGCCGCCGCGTGGAGGTGTGGAACGAGGCCAGGAGATCAGGAGACTCCAACGCGCTGGCCGTCGTGGACATTTGCGTCATCAGGTTGCCGTCGTCGCCGTCGTCGCCCGGCCGTTGGCCTGGCAGCACCCCCAACATGTCCGCAAAGCTCATGCCGCTTCGCATGGCGCGCTCCATGACCGAGATCCCTGTGCTACCGGCGCGAGTGTCCTGTTTCCGACTCCTTTCCCACTGACTCAGCGCCTCCCGCTGCTTGGAAATGCGCTCCAGATAGCTCTCCACCTCTTGCGTGGCCATGAGGCTACTTGACTGCGACGAAGACTCCTCCAGCTGCGAGGACTGCGACGCAGCGGGCAGCGAGACACCACCGCCGTGGACAGAGTCTTCGCTAGCACGAGAGTGCTCAGACTTGAGCTGCTGCTCCCGTCGCGGTGGTTCGCTTGTTGCTTCTCCTTCGGCTTCTCCTTTGGCTTGGACAGCTGAAGCCTCGGCTAACGACTCGCGTGCAGGCTTCTTCTGGCCGCCAGCCTCGCGTCTAGTCCCATTTGCGCTGGTCACTCCGTTGCTAGTGCCGTTGCTCCTGTTGTTGCCACCGCTTTGGCCGGTTTGCCGGCTGCTGCTCCCGCTGTAGTCGTCCGGGAGATCGCTACTGGACGTCTTGGCATGGCTGGAGCCCGAGCCATTGGCGTGCTGGCCGCGATATTGCGGGTAGTACCGCTGCTCGATCCGCAGCTCGTGGCGGATCTCCTGTGTGTCAATGTGCCACTTGTTGTTGGCCACGCGCCCACGGCCCTGCATGGTGGTCACCTCGGCCTCAGCAGCGGATTTGGCCTTTGCCGAGCCATTCTGGTCCCCGCTACTCGCCGCCGAGGCGCTAAAAGAAACGCTGGAGCCGCCCAAGGCACGATACAGCGCCGCGTCCGTGTCTTGCACAGTGACCGGCACCTCGTGGCCCTGCGGGTCGCCCAGGAGCTGCGCCAACTCGCTCTCCACCGCCTTCCAGGCCGCCAGTATGCTCTCGAGGAACTGGTTGCGCGTCACTTCGCTGGGCTGCGTGGGCAGCTGGCAGCGCGGACACTGCGTGTTGTTCTGGCGCAGATGGCCCAGGATGCAGTCGCGGCAGAAGTTGTGCTTGCAGTCCAGGCACTGCGGGTCCTCGAAGATCTTGCCGCTGGTGACATGACGCAGCCAACGAAAGCCACAGCCACAAGAGGTCGTGAGCGATTGCGCGGCCCACAGAGCTCGCCGAGACGCCGCGAGCGTCCGAGCACGCACCACAGCATGCAGGACAGCTGCTCGCGGATGAGCCGTACGGCCTCCGCGCGCGGCGCGGAAAGCAGCGACATGGCGCCCTCGCCTCGTCCTTCCTCCTCCGCGACCGCTTGTCGTGATTCCTTGCTTGGTGGACGGGAAAGGACTCGGTTTCGTCCGCGCGCGGGAAAGATAGCACTCAATGACGCGGTGTGAAAATGGAACGGTGCTGCAGTCACAACGACACAGTCGGCATGCCAAGACTACCATAGCTGCTCACTTATAGAGCGCATGCAAGATACGAGCATAGAAAGTATCACTTGTCGAGCAAAACGCGTCAAACGAACATTTGAAGAGCACTGGGTCACATTGGTGATTATGGCTACATTTTGGCCAGCACGGAGCATTGGCAGGGGGTCAGAGGCAGGCTGGTGCTGCTGTATGGACGGCGTCACCACTCGTCGCGGATGATTGGCAGCGTGACGTCCAGCGCGTGTGTCTTCTGGTTCCACTTGGCCTGGCCGTCCAAGTGCCGTACCGGGTGCGGCAAGTGTAGCGCCAGCTTCCTGTGGACACGGCATCAGGTCAGCGAGCGTGAGTACGTTCGCGTGGCTGCTGCCATCGCACGAGCTTGGCGTGACGCAACGTACAGGGTGGAGGAGAGCACCGTGAGCTTGTGCTTCTTGACATCGAGCTCAACGTCCTCCATGCGGTGGCCCGGGCAGTGGACGCGCACGAGCATGGCTTCACAGTGCGCCGAGGACGGGTCCTTATCGCCCAGCCCCAGGAACACGTCCTCCGTCATCACGCTCTGCTTGTACAGGATCTCGAAGCTGGCGCACGCGCGAGTACAGGTTCCGGACCCGAGACTTCAGACCACAAACCAATCGAGACCACCCGCAAGTTCTGCAGAGAGATTGATAACAGGGCGTACTCGGGCCGTGAGCGGTCGTCGAAGGCGTCGTCGTCTTCGTCGTCGCTCGGCACTTCGCCCATGCTCCAGATAGCTTTGGGGTCCTCTGGCTGGATCTGCCCGATCGCTCGCGTTACTTGGCAACACAACAGCGGACAGACGTCAACCAGCGCCAAATCTGTAGCTCGAGCACCTGTTGGTTACGACCAACGCACCTTCAGGTAGCTTGGCAGCGGCAGAACCTCCGAGTGTGGACGGTGTGAGCTGCTGCAATTGATTCTGATTCTGCCATTGGCAGAGCCGCCAAGACACCCCATGAGCTCGGCGTCTATTGACCTCAGAGACGGCGTATTTGAACTGTTCTGCGAGCTTAAGTCGAGTCTCACCTCCTCGTAGTCGTCCTGCGCGTCCTGGCAGCCCGAGAGCAGCTCATTGAGCGCCACAAGCTCTCCTCCCACCACGTCCATGGCGTCTTTGCTCGCTTTAGTCTTTTGAGCCAGCAGCCTCCCTCTTCGTATCCAACCGCCTCGACCATCGTCTCTCCAGTTCGTCGCGTCCTTTCAAGACCCCACTACCACTCGCAAAAGATATCCGACGGAACTGGGTGCTATGACCTGCATGGCAGTGATAACCAGCGCGTCAGCATATCGTCACCAGCTCAGGAGCGTGCACCGCCTCCCCTTTCTGCCTATAGACGACGCCCCAACGCTCTCCACTCCTCTCCTCTCCAGCACCTCCAATTCGTTTCGGACCCGCCAGAAATACGCCACAAAATACTCTATTTCTGCTGGGATCAGGCCTCGGGCCATGCCACAGGCGTTGCTATTGGCGACCTGCACCGCCACGTCCTGGGACGAGACTATCTGGCCTCGAGACGCAGAGTGAACGCGGCGCGATATCGAACCACCCCACTGCTCTTATTCCCCACCAGAGTCCACCAACGAGTGCGTGCCCCGCGCGCTTCATGCTCCTGTCTTCCCTGCCAACAGGAGGCCAGTAGCCGATGAGTAGCGACGCCGGCAAGCTGCAACGTGGCGACTGTGACGGTCGTCACACCACCGACGACAATGCCAGCGCCAGCACCGAAATGGGGACCACCAGCGGCAATTCGTCGCTTATGAGCGCTCTGGAAGAGCTACAAGAGCTGCTGGTGGCCAATCCGGACGCCGAGCGTGTTAGTCTACGCGGTCGTGGACTTTCGCAAGAGGAGGTGGAGACCGCACTGAGTTTCCTGCAGACGCATTTCCCGCAGCTGCGGCACCTGGATCTGCGGGATAATGAACTGCGGGAACTTCCACGCGACTTTGGCAAGCTCATGCCGAGGCTCGTGGCGCTAGACCTCTCGCGCAACCGCTTCCGCTTCCGTCTGGGCGCCTTGCGTGCGCTGGCCGAGACGCTTCAGCAGTGTCCGTGTCTGCGCAGCTTGAGCCTCTCACTCGCGAGCCCCGCCGAGGAGCAGCTCCTGCTGGCCATGCTGCCAGGACTCCGAATTCTCAACGGGACTCCGTTGCCATCCAACAAACCCAGTGTAAGCGAACAGGGTCGACCGCCGAGCCCGACGCTCCAGGAGCTGCAACTCTACTGCGCTTCGCCGTCCGCCAACATACTCAAGACACCCAAGACGCCAAATACGACGTCTCCGCAAGCCAAACGGGACTTGAGGCTCCAGTATGCTGCGCTTAAGGGCGAGAACCCGTCCGAGGACACAAGTACGAGGTCCCTCGATGAGTCAAAGGCGCGAAACAAGGCGGAGATACCCAAACGTAGCGCAAGGAATAGCGTGCGACCGACGGATCAACCTGCCAGCATCTCGGACGACCGCACGGACTGGTGCAAATTGCTGAAGCTCAACCCGTGGCAGTCAACTAACTCTGCTATTGTCAAAGCGACCGGCGCTACTTCGAAATCCAGGAGTTCCGCTCGAGTAGCCGTTGTGTCGACGGAGACTTTCCTCTCGCAGCTCAAGACAATCGTCAAGGCCTTCCACGAGTGCGACTCCGCGACGTCAAGCGACAAGAGCGCCAAGGCGAAGCTATTCGCGCAGTTGGATCGCCACGTGGACTTGCTGGCGCAGCAGTTGACCCGTCAGGAGAAGACAGATGGCACGGCGATGTCCGATACAATGCTGCAGACACGCTGGAGCCTGTTGGAGGTGTGCGCGCACTTTGGGTCACAGAAAGCTGCCCAGACGGACGCTGCCCTCGGCGAAGGCTTCGAATTGCTGCTCGAGATGCAGAAGCAAGTGTTGGCAGCCATGCAGGTGCAGCAACGCAAGCCCAAGACTTTGCCCGGCGAATCTGCGAGCGGATCCAGTCCAACGCAGAGTCAACAGCAGAGTCAGAGCCAGTTGAAACTCCTGCTGGACGTGGCTGAGGGGCTCGAGAACGATTTGGAGGAGGCCCAGCTCAAGCTCCAGCAGGAGACGGCTCGACGGGAGCTCGTCGAGCAAGAGAACTGGAGTCTCAAGCGTGATTCCCAGCGTGGCAATGGAAATCCCACCCCTAGCGACGATCAGACGGCCTCAAACCTGGTAAACGCGGCTTCTCGGCGAATACGGAGGCGTAACGATGAGTGTGACGGCTCCAATACTACTGAATCGAGCTCAAAGGACGAGGTGAGAGCTCCAGAAGCCTCGGTAACCTCTTCTCCGTCGCCCCCAGCGACAGTGACGGTCTCGGTTCGCAGTTTGTCGCTCAAACAGCTCGTGGACCTCATCAACTGCGTGTACGCGTCCAAAACCAAGTACAACGCCCGGGCCACGACGGCTGGCGCGCCACGAGAAACGATGGAGCAGCACATGTACACGTACCTCAACACGCGCTTCGGGCTGCCCAAACTCATCGTGGACTACGCGAGCGCCGTGTGGAAAGCGGCCGAGCGGTTTGCACGCCGCGAGAACGACGCTGCTGTATTCGTGGCGTTGTTGCGCAACCGCCTGGACGAGGGCTTCTTGGATATCAAGCGCAAGCTGCAGCGCGCGTTGGTGGAACTGTTGCGTGCCTTCTTCACCGCGCGGTACCCGCTGAAGCAGGGCAAGGCCGTGGCAGCGCTCGTGCAGAGCCGGATTGACAACGTCTTGCACGAGGAGGAGTGGCGGAACCTGCTCACGTATCTCTACGAGCCGCAGGACGTACGTGGCGTGGCATTTCGTACACTTGGTTCCATTTACCAGCTCGGTTTCGCAGTGGTAATGCTGATCTGACGTGTAGTTTCGTTTGCACGACAGAGCGCGACACTAATTCGGCTGGTTCGAGCAAAGGCGGAGAAATACCAGGCGCAGAGAGCAAAGCCTCGAGGTGAAACGCAGTCGAGAGGAGCGGGGAAGGCTGGTCTGGCACTGCTGTTCGTGGATTTCGAGCAGGTGTTGTATGGGTATCAGCTCCAAGGTCGGTTGGACCTGCTGGATGGCTTTCGAAGCGCCTTTGAGGAGCTGGACGAAGACCACGTGGGTGTCATTTCGCGCGATCGCTTCGCCTCCCTCGCCCGGCGACTAGCGCCAACAAAGGTAGCGGGTCTGCGCATGGCCTTGGCGGCCTTCGTTGCGGTGGTTCTCTCCCTCGCTATCTGTGGTTCACGGGTTTGACATCTTCTCGTGTGATCTGGGGATTTGTGCACAGTCTGAAAGCGCCGTGATGAAGCTCGTGGAGTCACTGGACCCGTTCAAGCATGACGTGGTCACATTCTCGGACGCCGCGAGCGCACTGCTACCGGACATTCGTCGGGCCAATGCCAAGACTGCGGCCACGCACACCAAGAACGCCACCGACAGCAGGAGGGTCACAATCGCAGCGCAAGATCAGAGTATTTACCAACCGAAACCAAACTAAAGAACCAGCAACTAAATAGCTAAGCGAATAGCAAGATGATCGAGGTCGCGTTCCCGTTATAATCTTCCAGCGCCATTGTCGATGCCGCTGTGCTAGTAACCCGCTTCAAAGAGTTGCCAGAATGCGTCGCTCTCCTGGTTCTGCCGCTCCACTGCCAGCACCTTGATGGCAACACTCGACGGACCCTCGCCTTCACATGGCGAACCTTTGACTCGCAATAACAAACCGACTTGAGCTTGGGCAGCCACCACGACCTTTTCTGGTGGGAAGGTGCAGTCGGCGCCTAGCCACACGAAGCCTTGAGCCAGACCGTGAGTCCGTAGCGAGCAGAGCAGGAAGGCAGCATCCGACGTGAGATCCTCCGAGTCGTAATTTGTCAGTTGGTCCCATGTGTCTGCACCTTCCACCGCATCACGAAGCGTCTCCAATACGTAGAGCTGTGGAGTGGGTAGCTCTTCATCTTTTTCCTTCGGTGCGCGGTTTCGTTCATCGCCACTTAGAATTGAGGCAGCCTTCGGCTCTTCATTCGCTCCCAGGTTCGAGGATCTCGTAGACTGCTCTGTGATCCACTGGAGTTCTTCAGTATAGCTAAAGTGGTCGACATCTGGGTCTGCATGATCCGTGCTACTCGCCTGTACCTCCACGATTTGCATCGCCAGCGGCTCAGCACCGCCAAAGACTCGAGCGAGAGTCTCCAATTGAAGCAGCTTCTCCACCTGCTCCCTCGCCACCATAATTGCCCGCGGAATCTTGCACTGAGAGCCGTGCCAGATTTTAACTTGGTGTGGATTAGTTGGACTCTGGAACACGAACGTGCCGTGCGACCAGAGCCAGCGCCGCTCAGGATCAGGTTCTTGCATACTCACTACTCCCTGTCGCTGCTTGACTGCCGCACGTCCCGGTTCGAAGCAGCGCTTGAGTACAAGGCAGCCGGCGTCATGCTTAGCATGCGGGGTCAAGCGATACAGACGTCTAAGCAACGTGGAGGAAGCCCTGTCAGCCTCTGTTGTCAACGCTTGCAGCTCCTTTTCCCACTCGATTAGCTGGCAGATGAACGCGGCATTCGGACTGGAGATCGCTCGCTGGCACTTCACAAGCGCCGCAGCCTCGTGGAAAGAGACACGCTGCTCCAGCATAATGTAGGCGATTGCCAACGCGCAGGAGCGTGAAATGCCCTGGTGACAATGCACCAGCACCTTGGCACCTTTATGGACCGCTGGGGTCGGCTTATCACGACGACAACCCGCAATGAACAGCATGATTTCCGGCAGAAACGGTGTGAAGTCCTCGTTGGCGTCATCTCGAAGCAAGAGTCTCAGCTCGAGGACTTCGGGAAGCTCCAGTGCTTCAGCAATTTGGCCAGCTTCACCGTCGCACTCTTCCTCGCCTCGTAGCTCTCCACAGCAGTTGATCACATGCGTGATACCCAGATCGCGTAGTTTGGCGGCGTCGCGTGCCACACGAAGGTTGCTGACATATAAGAAGCTCGGCAAGATCTCCGAGCACACGTCGGCGTAGGCAGCCAGCGTGCGGGACTTGCGCACGCTCTCCGGCGCCAGGAACCGGGGCTCCCCCTGCTCCACATCTACTGGGACGCCAGCACCTCTACTACCATTACATAAGGGTTCCTTGAGCTGTAGCGCGTGACCTGGTGGCTTCAACTTCCCGATAGAGAGCGGTACACCGTCCTTTGGCTTCAAACTGAGCGCAGCTTCATCCGGAGAGCTCGAGACACTTGGCGAGGCCGCCACAGACCCCGACACAGCGCTCTTAGAGACGCAAGAGACTTCACCGGAGACCTTGCCGGCCGAAGCGGAGGGCAGCACACCCGCAAACCCGTCGCGAGATGGCGCGTTCCCCATTCCCCCGGGGTCTACGAGGCAAAGCTCGATCTAGAGGCCGTAGAAAACGTCTCTAAACCCACGCGACGCTTGAAACGACAGTGTCGGCACGCCAACCAGACGAGAAGCTCACGTTCTAATCGCGGTGCCAATTCGCAGCACGGACTCCCCTTTTTACATTAACTTACGGACTTGGAAGTGCTGGAGCGTGACGTCGAGTCAAGACGTCGAGGCGTCCTTGGCGCGCACGAAGAAGAATGTGTCGGAGCTGCGGCGCTGCCGCCAGTGCACGCCCGCCCAAAGCTCGCGCAGCCGCTGTCGATTAATGATGGTGTAGACGGCCGCGCCGATGCCTATCACGGCGCCTGCCAACGCGCTGGCCACGTAGATGGCGGCCTTGGAACCGGTTGAGACACCGGACGAGCCGGTGGAGGTCGTCTCATTCTCATTGCTACCGGAAGCCGAATGGCCCAAGGCGCTGGAGGCCGAATCCGTCTCTAGAACCGCCTGTGATGCGTCTTCAGCACGCGAAGACTCCGCACTAAAGACTTGGGCTACAGCTTCAGCCCCCTCTTCGTCTTCCGCCGCACTAGAGGTGCTTCCGGCGGCACTACTGGCGGTATTGCTGCTGCTAGCGTCCAGGTCGACCCAGAAGGCTGAGGCCGAGCCGGAAGCGGAGGCATTGCTGGGGCAAAATATGACCTCAAACTCGTTGACACTCGAGCTGCAGCTGTGCGTCTTGTCGGATTCATCCGGGTACGTGTACGCGTCCTCGCAGCCGTCCTCAAGACAAGAGAGAACCCGACAGGTGACCGAAGAGCTGGTGTCGCCTCCACTGCGTGGCACAATATGCATGGCCACGTTGAAACCCACGCCGCCCGTCAGGTTCTTGCAGTCCTCGAGACTCGTGCACGCCCCGGGCTGTTTCGACGGTAGTCGACGTGCACCAACACGAACAAAGCGTTAGCGGATCCCGCTGTGCGTCCAGAAAACCTGGGCACCAACAACCTGCGGGGAGAAGCGCGCTGCACCTTCAGGATGTACTTACACCGCCATTGGGGCCCGACGGAATGATGGAGATGTCGTACCAGGTTCTGGAGCCGTCCACCGTGAATTCGGCCTCTGGAAGGTGGCAGCCACACGGAACCGAGTGAGTATCACAGGCTTCCATCTCATACAACAAGGAAATCACTGCAAATGCGTACGCGTGGCCTGGAAGCTGGAGCCGTAGCGGTAGGCCGCGTTGCTGCCGTCCGGGAGCTCGAGCGTGACGCTGTCTCCGGTCGCCACGCGCGTGGAGCTGGTGGCGTAACCATTGTAGAGCTTCATGGTGTCCACGCACAGGTTCACGAAGGTGATGGCGGTGGCTTCTCCGTCGGCTGCTGCCTGTGGAGCTAGCAGCAGCAGCACAGCGAGCTGCAGCATTGCGCGTCTCGTGGAGATCATCGGGCGTCCGAGCTCCATTGCGCCCGAGCAGGCACAGTAAAATGTGCCGCCGCTTGCGATCGGATCAGCCCGAGAGCGGGGCTGCCTATCCAATCAAAGTGCAGGGATTTGCAACCTCAACGATGGGTTCTAAATTTTCGATGGCTGCAATAAATCCGGGAGATCTGGACTGTCACAAGGAGCGAGCACCCGAAATTACGAGATGCGTGTCTTTACCCATATCCATTTACTAAGGCTATTTAAATTTAAAGTATGCATCTACCGTCGAAAAGCGAACCAACATAAGACGGTCAATCATACGTTTGTGGAGGACATTACATCTGAGAGTCGTCTATAAAGCTGAAAATACCTCACATAACTTATAGTTTAGTCGCCTTGAAAGCTAAAAATAGCCGAAACTCGAACTAAAACGTCGGGTCTCTTTCCCACTTGCAGCCCCACAATCTGGACGCGAATTGCAGCCTCTTCGCGTGGATCAATCCACCGCATAGGCGCTGTAGATGACATGCCCACTTTCACTTCCTCAGCCTGGGTTGCACCGCCATGGGAAGATGCCAAGCAACCCAAGACGTGGGTCTCGCAGCATGGCAAGGAAACCCAGAAGTGCTTGACGTTCTCGTTTACATTAACACGCACAATCTAATCGGATCTCTAAATCGCGCTTTCGTAGTTCTGGCGCGCTGAGGTCTTCCAGTATGGCGATACACCGTCGTCGTCCATGCAAAGGGACTCCCTGGAGTCGGCGGTCATTTGCCACGTAGGCCACTGGCTCAGCCGCCGCACCCAAATGGGCCCCTTGGACTCGTCGCCCAGCATAATATGCTGCCTCTTCCGAATCACCGTGGCTACCAGCACAATGGCGCCCACGACCGCGACGCCACCAACAATACTTGCCACGTATGCTGCTGTTGGCGGGGTCGAACTTTCGCTCGCTGTGGAGACGGTCTCAAAGTTCCCATCTTCCTCCGTGCTTGAAGTGACGGGGGCAGGCGCACTCGTTAAGGCTGGCAACGAAGCTGACGTGGCGTCAGCCGTCGGCTCGGCCGTTGTGAAGTAGGCCTCGTTCTCAGAAGACCCGCGCAGCGTAGTAGATGCTTTCACGCCCTTGCTGGTTGATCCCAGAGACGACGATGGTACCTGGGAGGTCACTGGGGTGCTGGTTACCGAACTTGGGGGTTCTGTCGTGAAGGGAGGCTCCTTCACAGCAGTGGCAGACCCAGCAGCGTTACCCACCTCACTAGGACAGAAGGTCAGCGAAATCGCGGTGGCGTCTACGCATGCATGGGTCTTGCCAATATCTCCCGGGAACTGGTAGGCGTCCGCACATCCGTCTTCAAGACACGTGGCCGTGGTGCAACCATCTGGGGCGATCTGCATGGGCGTGTTGAAGCCCGTGCCTCCCGTGACCGACTTGCAGTCTGCGAGCGAAGAGCAGTCTCCAGGCTAGAAAGATATACACATGACGGCAAACCGTTAGTACACGGACG
>JAADYJ010000887.1:0-13331 GCA_023338205.1 Halophytophthora polymorphica
TAGAGCTCAGTCTCAGTTTTCCCCTAAAACTAAAGAAGCGTTCCCTCCGGAGGCCAGGAA
Source organism: Halophytophthora polymorphica (assembly GCA_023338205.1). NCBI lineage: Eukaryota > Oomycota > Peronosporomycetes > Peronosporales > Peronosporaceae > Halophytophthora > Halophytophthora polymorphica. Next base: position 61 of record JAADYJ010000887.1, read on the forward strand.
CAGTCCAAGTAATTGAACCGACGATCCGAGGCGGATCGTCTAGCACTTCCTCTGTGCTTGGTGCTGTGTGCCCCGTCACACCCAGACAAGAGATCACCGACCTTTCTGACGTGTCGCTCACTTTTCAGAGGCTTCCAGATAAGGAATGGCCGACGTTCATGGAGACGTTATCATTGCATACAATTTTATTGTATCAACGAGTGATTAAAATCACTTGTCTATTTCTGATTTCAGAGGACAACTCTGTTATTCTTGCCTGGAAACGACCTATTTTCGACGTAATTAGGTTAGGCACTTGGCATAAAAGCCTAGTTTGAAGAGGCCTGGAGATAGCCACCAGGGAAGATGGCTGCTCGAGCGCAGCCACCAGGGAAAGAGGACCCCCAGCAGACTGGGCTCCCACCGTCGCTAGTATCGCCTCCCTCTGCAGGAACCGCCGTCACCACCCCATCGTCCGCTCCAACGTTCGCGTTCGCCGCATGGAAGGCGACGCTGGAGCTCATCTTGCAGCGTGAGGGCGACGCCGTGAACGAGCGCGTGCAGACTCTACAGAGCGACTTTGACGAGCGCTCGCTCTTTGTCCGAGGGGACTTTGCGTGGCGGCGACAGATTGCTGCATACCACGACCGATTGCTGGACGGACTCGCCCACCAGCTCCAGACCTTCGCCGCCAGCGTAAGTGAGCATGCGGTCGAAGTCGCGCATAGTTTGGCTCAGAGTTTGGCCAAAGTCGAACGCGACAGTCAGAACGCGGTGCAGCAGCAGCAAGAGAAAGGTGAGGCGGCTCTGCGTCGCACTCGTGCTGCCATGGCCACAGAGGTGGAGCGCATTGCACGCCTGGAGACGTGTCTGAGGCGTGAGGAGGCTCGCCAATCGGCAGTCAAGTACGCCGACCGCGAGCAGCAGCTCCAGGAGCAGCATGACGCACGTGAGAAGCAATTGCAGGCTGTGGTGAGTGATCTGCGCGCGTCCGGCGAGTCTCTCGAAGCTGTGAACGTGCAGCTTCTCGAGTCGCTACGCACGGCACGCACAGATCTGGATCAACTGCGCAACACGCTGTTGAACTCCATGTCACGTCCATACAGACGAAGCTCCAGTGTCGTACCTGGAGGCGGTCGGAATACTCTGCGTGGGAGTCCAACACGTGGCGGAGAGAGTCCCGGGAAAAGCGGTGACTTGACCATTCCGACGTGCGCGGGCGATCTCTTGTTGGTGCCGACGCTGCAGAAAGCGCTGAGTGCGGCCACACAGAGCGTCGCCACTCTCAAGAAGCGTGTGGCAGAACTCGAGAGTTCGCGTGAGAGCGATAAGAAGCGACTGCGTGAGGCCCAGCAGAGCGCGGCCCATGCCGAAGCCGAGAAGACCAAAGCCGCTCAATTGCTTCAAGAAGCGCGCACGGTACTCATGGACAACGAGACGCAGCTGGCTCGAGCCGCGGGGGAAAGTGCGCGCTGGCGTGATCGATTCGACGCTCTCGAGGCGCGAGTGGAGGGCCAGGAGCGTGCCCTGGAGGACGCGCAAAGGCTCGAGGACGCCGCTCGCGAGCGCGTGGCGAGTTTGGAAGGGCGTGTGCCGAGCCTTGAGGCGTTGGCGACGCGTCGACAGGAGCTGGAGTGCGCGGTGGACGACTGGAGAACTGGCAGAGCGGCCAACGAGCAAGAGCGCAGTAGGGAGTTGGAGCGGGTCGTGGACGTATTTCTCCATGATAGCTCGGCCCAAGAGCTGGGGCTAGCGACACGCGTGGAGGAGCAACAACGGGAGCAGGAGAAGCGTCTGCGCTTTGAGTTTGAGCGGCGCTTTGGAGAGCAGTTGAAGCTTCGTGTGAGCCACGAGCGACGTCGCCTGTTGGAGCGACTGGAGCGTCTGTGCGCTGAAGAAACACGTGAGAAACAGGAGCTACTGCAGGCGCAGCAAGAGCGCGCCCGTCATCTACATGGGAAAGCCCCACGGTCTACCAGCAGCAGCAGAGGCGGTCAGGACTTCCCTCGTCTGCAACGCCTGCTAACGACCGCGTACGAGCAGTTGGGCGTGTGTGTGGGCGCGTGGGCCGACACGGACTTGGAGGCGCTGCACGTGCAGCTGGACGCTCTACGCTCGGAGGCGACGGCGCTAGAGCTCAAGCTGGATGAGAACGTGAACCGACTGGAGACGCAGCGAGTGACACTCGTGCGTGCGGAGTTGGGACTACAGGAGAAGGACCTGCTGCTGGCAGAGCTCACGGCGCGCTATCGACAGCTGCGGACGGCTCAGCAGGCCTGGAGCTTGCAGCAGCACCAGCAGCACCAGCAGCACCAGCAGCACCAGCAGCACCAACAGCAACAGGAGCAACAGGAGCGAGAGCCCCCGCAGCGAGACTTGCTAACTGTGTACGGCGTGACGCAGCCCATGACCTCTAAGCGCAGACTGCATTCCTTACTGCAGCTCCCCACACGTGCGAGACCCGCGTCCGCCTCAGCCTGTTTAGCCTCCACGCAGAGGCAGCCGCAGTCCGGCACCCAACTACACGCGGATGGAAACGCTGGCGTTGTGCTCTCTCCACCGACTCCGAGTCGACTGGGCCCTCGACCTGCTTCATGTGGCGGTGCAAGAGGAGGCGAAACAGCTAAAGAAGCGACCAGCAGAGGCGAAGTGCGCTTCCTGTCCAAGACTCGTGGCCAGAGGCGAGAGCGAGACGGACAGCAAGCGGAGAGCTCGGAGGAACACATCCGCAGCGTGCTCAAGTCGGACTTAATGCGTCGAGGTGACCAGAATCAACTGGAGGAGACCGTGGGCTCCGATGGCGTACGTGGCTGCGCTTTCACTGGTGGCAGCGCCGTGCGCGTGCTCCTGCTCTCGCCAGTCATGGATCGTGCTTGGTGTCGTACACGTATTAATACTTGTTGCGCAGGTCCGGGAGATCCTTCACCGACGACGCCACCGCAAGTGAGAGACCCCACGTGCAACCAAAGCGCACTCGCCATTGACTTTGAAGCCCCAGCAGCCCAAGGCGGGACTCCGGCTTTAGTTGTGTCTGGCTGCTGGTCCCACAACTGACTGGAATGACACCAGCGCATGCGACGAGGCATGCAAGCGGATTCTCAAACGGATTGCATGCACTCGGAATCTCTTTTTAGTATTATTTTCTCCGAGAGTGAACGAAAAACGGTAAGGCAAAGACATCTCGCAGCGAAGCTCCTCCTGGAGGACACATGCGGAGATGCTGGACGCACGAACAGGGGTCGCTTGGCTCTCGTTGTCGCACTAAGGGTGGCTACTGATTCCAACGACGCACCACTCCGCGTTTGTCTGTCTGTCTGTCTGTCTGTCAGTCTGCGATGACGACGACAGACGCTTAGTCGCGGGCGTCGAACACCGACAGCAGCAGCTCGCCGTAGTCGCCGCTCACTTCCTTCTCGATGCGCTCGCGCAGGTCCTTGTCGTATTTCTTCTTGTACGCCGGCTTGATGTCGCGCAGCACAATGTGGTAACGCACAACCGCAGAGCTCAGCGCGTCCTCATCCGTGCCGAAACCCTTCATGGTCGACTCGAACAGCTCAGCAAGCAAGTCCAGCGGCTCCGTGACCATGCGGATCATAAAAAGCACCGCGTCCTCCGAGTCGCCGTGGAACTCGTGCGCGGCGGCCTTGACGAGCGTCTCCTCGTACTTCTTCTCGTAGGCAGCGGCCACGGCACGCAGGTGCTGGGGCGGGGCTTCGCAGAGCACCTTCATGAAGCCCTCCTCGTCCGTGCCCATCTTGCCGCGGCCAGCCTTGTAGAGCGCCTCTGCGTCCTCCTCCGCCTTCGCCGGCGTGTGCACGTTCGGGTCCAGGTCCACCATAGATGCCTGCAGTGACGACATGATGACCTTCTTGTAGTCGCCGCTCAGGTCGCTCTCCAGCACGGAGCTCATGTCCTCGCCGTACATGTTGTAGTATGTCTTCTTAAGCATGTTGATCTCCACGTTGGTGCGGCCCACGACGACGGGGTAGATGAGCTTCTCCTTCGTGCCAAGACCCTTGGTGGCCTTACGGATGATGCTCGCCTCGGCCTCCGGCAAGGGCGTCGCCAGCAGCTTGAGAAGAAAGCCGTAGTGGCCCGAGGTCTCACTCGACACCAGGTCGCGGAGACTCGTCTCGTACAGCTCCTTGTAACGCTTGGCGATGAAGCCGCGCTGCGTGGCCGTCTTGCCGCCCAACGCCTTGTTGAGGGCCTCCTCGTTGGTGCCGGAGCCCTGCGTGGCCTCGTAGATCTCGTTGCACGTCGAGTCCGTGCCGGCCGGGTACGACGGCGCCTCGCCGTTCCAGGCGCTGTGCGAAGCAGGCGGGTACAGGTTCAGCATCTTGGGCTTCTTCGGGTGGGGGCTTCTTCTTGGGCGGGGGCTTGAGCTCTGCGCGGCAGATTGCGGAATGCGCCAAAGATTCGCCCGTGGGGGGGAGGAGAAAGCCAGGAGAACTTCAAATTGAAGGATTTCCCGTAAAGCACTACTCAGTGCCGGAGCGATCCATACCACACGAAATAGAGTAGATTTAATACTAAAGTCCTGTCTTAAGAAAGATGATTTGGTGTGGCAGGAGTGAAGTATTGAATTTGCGATAGATTATGGAAACCCGCGACGGATAGTTGACCTTACTTTTGTATTGGACCGGGTTTGCATGGGTACAAACCCGTTTCATTATTTTATAGCCGGATGCATCTTATAGATTCTAGAAACATATACCGTAGACGACAAACATGACAGTAAAATGATGGGAAATGTGACGCAAGAGTAAGTGCAACTTGAAAACGGATAGTTGAGTGATTTCGTGGGAGCTTTGGTTGATACTTGATTCAACAGGTTCCGGATAAAGACCGGGCTAAGCTCGTGTCACATCTCGGGAAAATCCGGATAAAAATCAGAGGCGCAAGTTCAGTTGGGAAAGCCACCGTGGATATCCTTGCAACTTCTTTGCGCGGCTGACGTAAGTGATGGAAATGACGCTGCCACGCGATCTTCGCCACGTACTGCTTGCTGGCTGGCCTTCTAGGTCCGCATTGACAAGAGCAAACTGAGAAATGCACGCCTAGGTGCGATTGAGTGCTGGTCAATGTGGGTACTGGTGTTGGTTGAGTGACACGGATACATACACACGTGCTACGAGTAGCGCGTGGCACGGGGGCCCCTCAGCTGTGATGCAAGACAGCGTTCCCGAGCTTGGAGTCGCCGTTCGGCCGCCGTGTCGCGGTTTAGTGCGAGGGCGCGTCGAAGACCGCCAGCAGCAGCTTTCGGTAGTCGCCGCTCACCTCGCCCTTGATGCGCTTGCGCAGCTCCTTGCCGTACGTCTTCTCATACACGGGCTTAATGTCGCGCAGCACCAGGTGGTAGCGCACCACGGCGGCGCTGAGGCCGTCCTCGTCCGTGCCAAAGCCTTTCATGGTCCCCTCAAAGAGCTCCGAGAGCAGCACCAGCGGTTCCAGCGCCATGCGCACGAGGAAGAGCAGCGCGTCCTCGGCATCACCCGAAAACTCCTTCTTCACGGCCTTGATAATGCCGTTCTTGTGCGCCTTCTCGTACGCGTGGTTGATCTGGCGCAGATGCTGCGGTGGGCTGGTCACGAGCACGTTGATGAAGCTCTTCTCGTCCGTGCCCATGCGGCCCTGGCCGGCCTTGTAGAGCGTCTGCGCGTCCGCCTCGGCCCTCTCGGGCGTGTGCACCGCCGGGTTGAAGGGCTCCAGCGGCGCCTGCATGGCGGCCATGATGACCTTCTTAAGGTCTCCACCCAGGTCGTCGTTGAGCACCACGCCCAGGTCCTCGCCGTACTTGTCGTAGTATGTCTTGCGGAGGATACTGAGCTCCGCATTCGTGCGGCCCATGACGATGGGGTAAATGAGCTTCTCCTTGGTGCCAGCGCCCTTGGTGGCCTTGCGCAGGATGCTCGCCTCCGCCGCCGGAAGCGGCCGCGTGATGAGCTGCAGGAGTTTGCCGTAGTCGCCCGAGGTCTCGTGCTTGAGCACCTTCTTGAGCTTCTTGCCGTGGATCTGCTCGTAGCGCATGGCGATGAGGTAGCGTTGGTCGGCCGTCTTGGACCCCAGCACGGCGTTCAGCTTGTCCTCGTCCGTGCCCAGGCCCTTGCAGGCCTCGTACACAGCATTGCACGCCTCGTCAATGTCGGGCGAGAAGTTGAGCGACGCGCCGTTGAATACGGCGTGGTTGGCGGGCGGATACAGATTCAGCATCTTGGCCACTGGACTTGCACACTGGTCGTGACTTGCTCGAGCTGGAGGTCGAGCGGCTTAAGGTGTCGGGCGCTAAAGGGGGAATGACGCCTTTGGATCGCGAGTAGGTACAGAACGGTTCCTCAACCCACTACTCTGATTTCTTCAACTAATAATGCATATCCTTCCAAAACCGATACTTTCATTCCGATTATTGTTAGCAGTCTCCATGTATTGCATTCAGTACGAGTCGCAAAACTACATATCCTCTGAGAACACACAAGAGATTCTTTAACGGACGAAGGAACCTGCAGCCCTTCGTGTCACAATTATCGAGCACTGCACCGGCTCACCAACGGACCAACCACCGGACGTCGCTCAGGCCTGCACCTTGAGGTCGATGGCGGCGGGGTCCGCGTCGCTGGCGTCCGTGCTGTCTTTTCGCGCCTTGCCCTTCTCCTTGGAGGCGAGCGAGCTGCTGCTGATGCTCGTGGTGGCCGGCACCATGAAGAGCAGCAGGAGCGGCACGAACTTGGCCACACTGCGGACGGTGACGGCCACCGCGAGGCCCGCAAAGTTGGTCTTGGAGATCTGCAGATAGCTGCAGAGCCAGGAGCCGCCGTAGGAGGCCACGGACCAGGAGAAGTTGTAGATGGACATGAGCAGCGCGAACATGGTGCCCTCGATGCCCGGCGGGCAGATCTTGGCGCACAGCACGAGCGACGGCATGTGCTTGAGGCGCGCCACGACGTCCGAGAGGATCTCGTCGCCGAAGATGAAGAAGTGGTCGCCCAGCCCCAGCGCCAGGTTCAAGCGCGAGACGAGCACGAACTCAGCGAGCGAGACGCAGGCCGAGGCCAGCTGGATGCGGAAGAACATGAGGCGGAAGGGCATGTCCCGGAAGTAGGCGTTGTAGAGTGCGGTGGTGCCCAGCAGGGTGAGACTCCCCACGGTGGAGATGAAGCCCAGGAAGGACTTGGAGAAGCCCAGCTCCACCGTCTTGAAGCTGAACATGGCCTCGCCCAGACTGGGCGGTAATGCGTTGGAGAGGAAGATCCAGAGCATGGGGCGCCAGCAGATGGGGTCCACCACCACGGCAGCGAGGGCGCGACACTGGTCCTGCACGGTTTGCACGAAGCCGCCGCCACCGTCAATGGCAGGCGCCACGGGCTCCTCCGGGATCTTGATGGAGATGAAGACAACGCAGAGCGGGCCCACGGCTGAAATGAAGAAGACGCCGAGTGGCCCCAGCGTGTTGAGCGCGTAGCCAGAGACCATGGAGCCCAGCACGGAGCCGATGGAGAGCGAGATCCACGACAGCGTCTGCAGATTGCCGGCCATGTCCTCGCGCTCGCTACGCGCCGCCTCCACCACTTTGCCGTCGATGACGACGTCGCAGAAGGCGATGCCGAGACTGGCCACCACTAGCGCCGACAAGGCGCCCTCGTAGGTGGTAATGAGGCCAGGCACCGAGAGCGCAAAGTAGGCTGCGGCCGAAATGGCACTGAAGATGAGCAGATAGGACTTGCGCCGCGTGCCCCAGATGGGGACGCTGTCCGAGAGCATGCCGTAGATGGGCTTGATGATCCACGGGATGGCCGCCGTGCCACGCAGCGCCTCGGATTGCGCTGGGGGCAGCGCCAGCGTCTCGTTCAGATAGTAGCTTGTGCCCAGCGAGCAGAGCGTGCTGCGGATCCCCTGCGTGAAGTAGACAAAGAAGATCTGCAGTAGCAACCCGTCGCCGAACTGCAGACGCATGGACAGCCACCAGTTGCGCATGGCCTGCAGCCCCGAGAGCGTGCCCTCCTTCTTGTCCTTGGCCGGGGCGGAGGCCACGTCGTAGTCATAGTCGCCGTCCGCCGAGCTGTCCTGCGCGCTCAGGGCGCTGCTGCTGCCGGCCACGGAGCCGCCGGTCTCCACATCCGCCACGTCCGTCTTCTTGTTGCGACCGCGGATGCCGCCCGCCTGCGTCGCACTAGCGCTCGCGTCGTCCGCCATGCCCACCAACTTGACTGCGCTCGCTCGCCCTGTGCTTCTGATGGCCGCCGTCTGGCATGCACAGTTCACCCGCTGATGCGTTTATTGTGAAATTCACGGTATTACGGTCAGCTAGGAGCCATGTTGGTAAAAGGTCACAATAGTTCGTGCAGTTGTAGTTTACAAAAACCAAGTACAAGGAGTGCAAATGGGGCGAAGCGGTATCGGGCCGCTAGGCCCCTATTGGAACGACGGAGCGCGCCCAAATGAATGGGGTGGCGCTGGCGGGCGCATTACAAGCTAGCATTGCGCGGCAATTTGGACGGTCGCAGTCGTCAGTGTCGCGGGTACTGAAGGGCGAGAGCATCACGGTCATGAAGGAGCAACAAGGGCGCCCCACGAATCCAACAAACCGCGACCTGCACCGACTGCTGCGTAATGCCAGCAAGCACATCACCACAGCATCAACTCTGCGGGCGGAAAGCGAGCTTGCATGCTCGCTCCGCACCGAGCAGTGCCCGCTAGCCAGTTGGGACTGGCTAGCACACGCCAAGATCCAGTCGACGTTCGCGCTGACGCCCAAGTATCGTCGAGTCCGCCTGACATGATGCGAAGAGTACCTAGCCAAGCGGTCGGGGTGCTCGTTTTGGCATCAGGTGGTGTTCTCGAACGAGAAATGCTTGTATCTGGACGGCCCCAACAGCTCGGCTAGGTGCTGGAAGGACCTCCGCCAATCCGCACACGCAAGGGTCCGGAGACAGGCAGGTGGCGGCAGTGCAATGCTTTGGGGCGGGCTGTCATTTTAAGGGGCGACCAAGCTTGCGCTTTTCGTAGGGAAGCAATACAATCCGAAATACGCGAAGAGACTGCGCAGCTTCTTACTTGTCTGCGGGGAGGCTACGTCTCCTGCTGACTGGATATTCCAGCATGACAACACGGTGATTCACACCTCTCGTGTCACCAACGCTTTCTTTAGGGAGGTCGGGCTTCGGGTGTTGTCATGGCCCACCAGAAGCCCCGACCTCAGCCCGATTGAGAATCTGTAGGGATTATGACGCGGGAGGTGCACCGCAACGGCAAGCTATTCCAGACAGCCGCCAAGCTGAACGAAGCGGTTCAGCACGCCTGGGATGTCATCCCCAAAGACACGCTCGTCAATCTCGTCAACCTCGTCAACTTCTTGCCTTCGCGGTGCTACAAGATAGCGAAGGCCAAAGGAGCAGAGACGCCGTGTTACGATGCTCGCTCACCTCCAGACAGCGTACTCGGACGTGACGCAGAGCATGGATGACAGCCCAGGGATTTTACTCCTCGACTTTCGCAAAGCGTATGACACTCTGGATCGAGAATTCCTCCTCGAGGTTCTTAGGCAGTTTGGATTCTGCGCCGAATTCGTAACTGTGATGGCGAACCTCCATCACGGCACAACAGCTCAATTTATGGCGAACGGACAGAAGTCAGCCCCAACGCCTATCGTCACAGGCATCAGGCAAGGCTGTCCCCTGGCACCACTGCTCGCCATCATAGCGGCCGAGGTGCTTGGGCTCGCACTGCAACAAACCTCCGAAGTCCAAGGCATACTGATACCCGGGGAAACAAACCGCAGGCACCACCTTTTCTCAGCCTTCTTCGACGACTCCACGGTGTTTCTGGAGAGCGGCAGTCAGCTACCGGCAGCGTTGGAAGTTGTGAAGAAATTCGGAGGCTTGTCTGGACTTCACGTGCAACCGGCCAAAAGCTGCTACATCAGCCTCAACCGAGCGATAAGGCACCCCACTAGCCACGGCATCCCAGTGCTACAGCCGGAGGACACAGTCCGCTACTTGGGGCATCAAATTGGCATGAGGCCTGACCTGGCTCAGCTGAACTGGGCGCAGAGAACGCGGCGACTTCAACAGCGGTTGGGGACCACGGTCAGCAAGGCAACCAGCGTGATGGATCGAGTTATCATACTCAATGTCATCATTATTCCAGCATTACTCTACACGATTGCCGTCTTCACGATGAACACCATGACGACCAAGGAGCTGGGAAACCTACAGAAAAATTATCTGTGGCAGAACAGTGTCTCCACGTTGGCAAGCAGGCACAAGGTCAGCCCCGGGTTACTGCACACACCACGGCAGGCGGGCGGAGTTGGGCTCGCCTCAATCGAAGTGGCGATCAAAACTCAACGAACCAAACACGCCTGGAAGTGGTTGTTAGACAAAGAAGATGAGTATACACCCACATGGCACACATGGATCAACCGGATGACGAACAGATCAACCCTGTCTCGACGCCATGTAAGTCCGCGACAGCGCTCAGGAACCCCCGGCAACTTTGCCTCTCGCCGCGGAGGACTCAGAAGTGAGTTGGGCCAATGGCTGGCACCAGGCGACGCCACTCAGAGGGATAGGAAAAATGAAATTCAGGCTCGCTTTGAGATCATGGCAGCAGAAGCAACCAGTACTTGGGAGAACGCTGAAAATGTCATGATCCAATTGGGAGAGGACAATTGGCCTCGCCTCGACGCAGTGCCGGAGCACATTGTGACCTTCTGGAACACATTCGATTGGACCGACAACCCATGGATTCCGGGTCGGCACGGAAACGTCATCAGAGCCAGGGGCTACAACCGCATTAGACCGTGTATCATTGCAGATCTCCAACTTCACCGACGAGGAGCGACGACCTACACCATAACCCCCCTCCGTTTTCCCACGGGAAGGAGACCACACAGACCGCAAGATCAGGCGTTGGGCTCTGAGCCTCATCCTTGCCATTCCAGCAGCAGCCATACCAGATGAAGTTGAGTTGGAAGAGCCGGTAAGGCTCCACATGCGCAATCTGCCGGACCTGGACACGAGCTACCAATGGACGGTGGTTGGAGAAGGAGAGGTGCGAGGGCAGCCGGACACTCTTAATATGAACTCAGCGATCATACAGCTCCAGCAACATGCAAGCGGGATGACATGGACTGTGAACGAGGCGGACAAAGCCAACAACTCCCACCCGGATTGTATCAAGTTCCAACGGCATGAACTCGAAGAAGGGATCGCATTTCACTCATCACCGGTGCTCCACGGGATTCCCTGGGAAGCTCCACCGACCATCAAGAACAAGCGTCTCCTGACTGCAGTCCTCAAGCAGCCATTTAAGACCTACAAGCACCTGATCGACAAACAGCTCCGCCCGATGATCTCGCGCCTAGAACCATGAGCAGAAGCGGACGACTGGGATGCCGCCATACAGCTTCAGGCCCCCAAGCAACTCTGGGCCAGACGGGGACTTCTAACCGACTACCAAGTGTGGACGGCATACAGAGCAGCAACAGGGCAGCTCAACCTACATTATGTGGGGAGGGATTCCTCAGGTCGGTTCATGCTCACGAATGGATGCAGCGGGGAGAAGGAAACAGCAGCCCACTTGTTCTGGACGTGTACAAGAGCGCGAGACTGCTGGCAGACTTTCCTTCAACATTGGACTCGACGAGACCTGACGCAGAAGGAAGTGACGGCGTTCCTGATACCAATAGCGCGCCGAGCGATCCCAACCGTACCCGACGCTCTTCAAAATGCGTTCAAAGCAAGATATGGCATTTACCATCAGGAGCATGCAGCCGCATTGGAACACGTGTGGTGGACAGCGACAACGGTGATAATCACCAACCTATGGGTGCTGCGGAATCGGGCAGTACATCGCGAGGAGAGGGCGACCGGCCCGCAGAGTCGACAAGAGATATGGAACGGCATGGCCAGGCAACTTCGCGGAGCAGCTACCCACGCACGGGTTGACCCAGAGACACGATTGGAGGGTATCCGATTACACCAAGTGGTGGACATCTTCCTCAGCGACCCCACTGATGCCCAAACACCAGAGCCGTTAAGAACAGAGCCAGCCACGAAGCGAATTCCCCCGTCTATCGGGCAGTGGCTCAAGAGATACGCCGGCGTTGCATGACCAATTTCTAGTTAAATAGACACCGATGAACCAACCAACCAGAGACGCCGTGTTAAATACACGTGTTTGCACTCCTTGAACTTGGTTATTGTAAACTACAACTGCACGAAGTGTTCCAGCTGTTGTGACATTTTGCCAACATGGCTCCTAGTCCCAGCTGACCGTAATACTGTGGATTTCACAATCAATGCACTACCACCCAATAACGCGCGAGCTCCAACATATTCAAACAGCGCGGCCTAGCTCAAGAAATTGACAACATGCGCGCTGTGTAAGTAAGGACAGGCGCCAATTTTGTGCCATTTCGGGGTCGAGCGTAAAGTATATTTTATAACTTTTGCCCTACGAGTCCGATTTGAGAAAAAAGTGTCCACAGATAGTTGTCTCGGAGAGGATTGCGCCAAATACGCCAATGAGCAGCTTCAAATCGAACATTTCATGTTCATTGGATGAAAAAGTATGAAATCAAGTGGTCGCCTCATCGCATTGTGTCGGATAGAGTTGAGAGACCTGGCAATACAAACCGTGGTATACAATGTGCATACAATTGGCAAAGACTTGATTCTGGTGTCTTCTTCGCAATTGGCCCCCGTGCCTTGAATTGGGTCGCTGAGGGATCAAGAAAAAAATGAAGAGATAGTGCGAGCAAATAACCCAGCGGAGGCTTTGGGAGGCTTTGGGAGGCTGTAGGCGCCACGCGTCAGTGCAATCAATCTGGCATTCTATCTTTGGACGAAGACAAGCAGCATGGGAAGTAAGCGCGGAGATTTCACGAAGGACCAGCTCAAGGCCGCCATCACCTGCATCCTTGAGGGCAGCCTATGCATGTGATCAGCAAAGCGACAGGCATCAAGTATCGCACTGCGGTCAAGTGGGTTGCTACTGCGAAGCATGGCATCGAAAGGTGCTCACAACGTGGTGGCTCCCACTACTCCCGGAGGAGGCAGAAACAAACCTGTACGAGTGGGTGATCGGGCGTCAGTAGGTGCACCAGCCCGTCGAACGCTCTGACGCTATCGCGAAGGCGAGTGCCATCACACATGTGACGGGGCACACAGCACCAAGCACAGAGGAAGTGCTAGACGATCCGCCTCGGATCGTCGGTTCAATTACTTGGACTGTTCCTGGCCTCCGGAGGGAACGCTTCTTTAGTTTTAGGGGAAAACTGAGACTGAGCTCTA
>JAADYJ010000888.1:0-13301 GCA_023338205.1 Halophytophthora polymorphica
CGCCCCCACCGACCCCTCGAACTCGTGGCCGAGCGAACACACCATCCTCACCTCGTTGGCAGGGCCCCGACCGAGCCTCGACCACCCCTCCACCACGCGTATGTCCTCCGCGGCCAGCTGCGCGTAGACATCCCTAGGCCATCATAGTCTCGGGCTCGGAGACTCCAGCTTCATATCGCCAAGCTTTGAAACCAAGACATACAAAAACCAAGTACACGTCCCCCGATATCCAGGAATTCCGGAATTCCTGGTGATCGGGGGACGTGTTCTTAGTTTTTGTATCGGCATTATCCGGACAGATCTAGAGCCGTTAAGTTCGCCTGCCTCAAGTATGTGGTACCGTGTACCAGGCTGCTCCCAACCATTTGGCGGATACGAGAGAGGAAGCAAGCGAGGAGTCCAAGACAGCATGGCGAGGTGCGTGTGCTGCTGCGTGGGTGGGCGCGACGCGGTCCTTAGACTAACGAGGAGGCTTTATGAATGTGACTGGCGACTGGTGCGCTTAGCAGCGGCGCTGGCGAGTTCAAGCGCGTGCAGGAGGACGAGGAGGAGTTCAAGAAGGGCCCCATGTCCGTGCTCATGCACAGCGTGAAGAACAACTCGCAGGTGCTCATCAACGTGCGCAACAACCACAAGCTCCTGGCGCGCGTCAAGGCCTTCGACCGCCACTGCAACATGTGCGTCTCTCTTGCGTCTCTCGCTGGCGCTGGCGCTAGCGCAGCCGCCTTCGTGCGGCCTGGGCGTGCTGACCTCGTTCTTGTGTGTGCGTGTGCGTGCGTGCGCGTTCCGCTTTCTTCCCGCGCGCAGGGTGCTGGAGAACGTGAAGGAGATGTGGACGGAGGTGCCCAAGTCCGGCAAGGGCAAGAAGTCGGCCAAGCCCGTGAACAAAGACCGCTTCGTGAGCAAGATGTTCCTGCGCGGCGACTCGGTCATCCTCGTGCTGCGCAACCCGCACGCCTAGGGCGTAGTTTGCCAGCAGCCAGCGGAGTATCTGCGCAGCTCCCAGTGGTGAGTGGACTGGCAGACGAAGCTACTCGTAATAGACGCCAGGCTCTGCTGCGCGCTGTCACTGCGTGTTCTTCCTCTTGGTCTAACATGGCTTGGCGGGCAGCTGTCGTCTCGCCCATGTGGCCGGCCTCTTCCGCTCGCTCCACCTCTCCCGACTGCCAAGTTCACCCTCCCTAGAGCACGACACCAGCATCGCACTCGTCATCGTCCTGTTCAGCCCAAGCTCAAGCCGCACTACGTCATGCAGACGCTACTGGAGCTCCCGACGGAGCTGCTGGAGGGCCAAGTGTGTCGCTTCCTGGACACCCGCAGTCTCACGCGGCTGAGTCTCGTGAACCACCAGCTACAGGAAGACATCACACAGCGCGCTGAGCTCTGGGCGGCGCTTGTGACGCGAGACTTTGGCCTGGTGAACGTGCGCAAGTCGCCACTACTGCCTTCGTCTCCCCGTTATTGCAACAGCCTCAGCACCTCAAGCGAGTGTTCGACGCCCGAGATCAACTGGAAGCGCGTGCTGGTGGCGGCCAGAGCGGATGCCAAGGCACTGGCCGTGTCCTCCCTGCAGGAGAGCGACGTCGAGCGCGTGTACCGCCAGCAACAGGCCAGTTCCGCGTCCCTAGGGCCGCTCGAGACGCAGATCCGCCAGGAACTCGTGCTCATGCAGGGGTTACGACGCTTCCCGACCAGTCGGAGCCTCGTGCGGCTCTACTCGCAAGCCATCCGCGAGGCGGGGCTCGTGCCGCGCGTCGGCGCCGCCAAAGCTGCCATGGCACTGCGGAGACTGGCGTGCTGATGGCCACGACGCAGATGCAGACGCAAACAGCTTCGCTCTGCCACGAACACTCTCCATGTCGAGTGGATATATTTTTCTTGCTTTTGCAGGGTTCTTCTTCTCGAACGCTGTCGTCCAGCGGCGCTGCTGGTCCTCGAGGCTTCCTCTCACCGTCCTCCAGCGTCGCTCGCTCTCTCTTTTCACTGCGGAGTCGAGCGACGAGGGACGTGCGCTGCTGTCGCGCATTGGAGAGGCCTGCGGGGTCTATGAAGGCGGAGGGGGCGCTTGATTCCAGGCGTCGGGCTCCCGTCGTACTCATCCACGACGCACTTTGTCCTCCGTCGTCCTCCACGTACTGTCCAGTTCAGAGCCAGAGACGCGATCGCTCCCATCCCCAAGACGACTCCGCTTCCCCAGGCCCCGTGCCGCTTACTCAGACAACCGAAGACGGTGTGAGAGGTGCGCTGGGCGACGTTGCCTCCTTCTTGGGCAACGCCGACAGCTCCATGTCCTTGGGTGTCTCCTTCACGCTGGCGCTGTCCTCGTCGCCGTCGTGCTCGTCCTCGCCAGTGTGCTCACCTTCACCGTCGCTGCTGATGCTACTACTCGCGGTGCTGTTGCGCGCATCCTGCTCGGTGGCGGTGGTGGCGGTGGCTTCTGCTACTGATACATTGTGGATGGGAGTGCTGCCGATGTCCTCCAGCGCCGCGTCCGCCGCGTCTTGGGCCACAGACGCCGTCTCCGTCTCGGCTTGGACCACGCCGCGCGCAGGTGTCTGGGCGACTTCGATCGCCACCTCCGCCTGCGCAGACTCCTCCCCTGCTGGTGATACACTCGACCCCATCGACGCAGCCGCTACAGGTGGCGCTGGCGACGTTGACAAAGGCGACATGGGCAGTGCCTCTGCTGGAGACACCACGCTTGCGGCCGGCTCGGGAGCTGCCGCCTTGGCTTCAGGAGCAGCGCCCGGAGGCAACAAGACCACGGGCGCTGGCCGCGCTTCCACTGGCGGCTGCTGAGGCGCGCGAATCGGCTCTTGAACCACCTCGGGCGTCTGCATCGGCGGCGCCACTACAACGGGAGGAGCTGCTGCGATCGGAGCCGGCACAGGCGCCACACTCGCCGCTGACGAAGTGGCTGCAGGTGCAACAGCAGGAGCAGATGCCGGAGCCGTACGAGTCCCGGAGCTGCTGTACACTCGGGTTGGCGCGCCAGGAACGGAGGCGGGCGCCGGCGTGACGGTCGGCTCAGTGATGCGCGCGTCCGGGTGGAAGGTGCACACGTCTTCAAAGATGAGCTCCTGCAGCTTCTGCTTGGTCAGGTCCGCGTTCTCAAAGGCAAAGTCGAAGGGCTTCGGACACGTGCGCTCCACGGACTTGTCTCGCACCAGACTCAGGTACGGGTGCGCCAGCGCCTCCTTGATCGTGATGCGCTTGCGCGGGTCGAAGACCAGCATCTTCTCCAGCAAATCCAGACACTGCGCTGTAGCGCGAGGGTACACGGACGAGAGCGGCACCTTGGGCTTCTTGGGTTGCCGCAGGATGAAGCGCTTCGCCTTCGGGTTTGTGATAAAGTCCAGCGAGTCTTCCGACGGCGAGCCCACCACGTCCATGATGATCTTGAGCTGGTGGAGGTAGTCGTGGCCCGGGAAGAGCGGCCGACGTCCCAGCATCTCGGCCAGAATGCAGCCGATAGCCCACACGTCCATCTGCTTGTCGTACTTGGAGGAGAGCAGGAGCTCCGGCGCGCGGTACCATCGCGTCACGACGTACTCCGTGAGCCCCGAGTCCATGCCCTGGATGCCACGCGCCAGGCCAAAGTCGCAGAGCTTGAGGTCGCAGTCCGAGTTCACCAGGATGTTGGACGGCTTCAAGTCGCGGTGCAGCACTTCGGCAGAGTGCACGTAGTGGATGGCCACCAACATCTGGTACAAAAAGTACTGCACGTGGTCGTCGCTGATGGACTGGTTGGAGTGGATCACGCGGTGCAGATCCGTCTCCATGAGGTCCGTCACGATGTACACGTCGTTGAACTCCTGCAGCGTCGGCGGCCGCAGCAGATCCAGCAGATTTACCAAGTTCGGATGGTTCAGGTGACGCATCAGACGGATCTCGCGCAGGATACGCTTGGCGTCGATGAGGTCGTTGAAGGCGTTCGGGATGTTCTTGATCGCGAGCGCCTGGCCCGTCTCCGTGTCGCTAGCAGCAATCACGCAGCCATACGCGCCCTGGCCCACCGCCTTGATCATCTGGTAGCGCTTGGGCACGTCAAAGTTCGTGTTCCCCACACGGAATTGGTGGTTGTCGCGCTTCACGTCCCGGAAGGAGCACCCACGTGCCAGCGCCACGCGATGGCTCATCGACTGCACCACAGCTCCAGACGGACGGACCTGAGGCGTTGGAGCATTCGCATCGAAGCCGGGCGAGCTGTTCCTCTGATCGAGGCCATTCCGGACGCCACTGGCGGACGTTACGGCGGCAAACGACGTGGAGGCCACCGCGCGATCCATCCCGTGCGTGGCGAAGGCCTCAAAGCTGATGCTGAGCTGCACGCGGCCGCAGGTGAACTTGGTCTCGTTCGCCGACAGCAGCGTGTACCACTGCGGCACCGCGCCGCGAGCAATATCTGTGTGGATGACGCTCTCTCGGACCGTGCGCGACGTGCTGGCCAGTGCCAGAAAAGGCGCCAGGTTGACCTTGGCCACACCGATGACGCGCTCCACGTTACCTACGGTCTCCCCGTCTTCCCGTACTTCCCACGCTTCGATCAGCATGAAGCACGGTTTGCCCCGGGACGAGCCGCTGAACGGGATTTCGTGCTTGGAGTTCCACTTGGGATCCGGCACCTCATCGGCCTCGCAGGTGCGAGTGCGCGCGAGACAGCTCGAGGACGACGTCGGCGCGTACACGTTGGTCTTGCCGTCCGTAATGAGGCGCAGACCCAGGAAGACTCGACGCTTGGACGTCTGGTCGCTCTCATTGCCCGACGCGGAGCCATCCGCCGGCGAGTCCTCGATCACGAGGCCCTGGTTGGAGATCTGCTCGCCACGGAAAACGACCACATGCAGTTTTCCCGCCGGGTTGTCGTGGATGCTGTTGCCCACGACCGCCGCCATGGGCAGCGAGAGGCTGGACGTGGCGCTGCAGCCGAAGACGGCCGAGGCCGCGATGGGGTCGGCGCAGATGGTGAGGCTCTTGACGCGTCCGTCAGGTGCGAACTCGATCGTATGCTGCCACTGCTGTGTGAACTTGCGGCCATTGTCGCGGTTCTTCATGGTCTCCCGGCCGGCCACGACCGCCGTGGAGCCCTCCTTGGCCTGCGCAATGTCCGTGACGAAGAAGGCCGTGAACTCCACTGTCTCGTACAAGATGGAGAAGAAGTGCAGCACGCCGTCCAGGCCGTGGTACTCGCCCCAGAAGGGCACCGTGGGCGCGTAGTTGGACGTGAGCACCACGTCTCGCGAGAGCTTGGGGAAGAACTGCGGCGACGACGAGTGCGAGATGAGCAGCTGGCGGAAGGCCAAGTAGAAGCCGCGCAGATCCACCTGCGTGGGCGACGCCTGTAGTGGCAGCGCGTCGGCTGCGTTGTCCACGGCCAAGCCGCCGGAGCCGTGGTGCACGCCTTCCTCAATGGCAGCCTGCATCATCTCCACCCACATGTCCTTCTCCAGCTCCGTGGCGCAGCACAGATGGAAGTGCTTGTGGCCCTTGGTCTCAATGAGGAAGCCGTGCGCCTTGCCGTAGTTCTCCGGTCGAACCTTGGTGATAATCATGCGGCCGCGCAGATTGCGCGCACTGCGAGCCTCCTCCTTCGAGTTGTAGTACGTCAAGGAGGCGCCGTCCAGGATGAGATAGCGCTCTTCCCAGCGCGGCAGCCAGTCGCCTTTCTTGCGCACGTATCCCTCCCAGTGCACCTCGTGCGCGATGCCCGCGGGCGTGGACGCCGCCGAGGAATCCTGCAGCAGGTCGTCCATGTTGGCGGACGGCCGCTGCCGTTGCGACGTCGTGCCGCTGCCACTCGCCGGGTTTGCCAGCGCGCCCAGCAGCAGATCGCGGCCCTGTGCGGGCAGCTCTGCTGGCGCCACGGCCTGCTCTCGCTCCGTGGCCATGCCGACGACGGGGGCTCGCTCTGCTCCAGCGCTCTCGGCTGCTTGGAGTCTCTTTCGCGTCTGCCTACGCCAACAACAGTCAAGCGGCCGTCAGCCAGCGTCCAGCCAGCCCGCAAACGCCTTCCTCTCACCAGCAACCAGCTCCACGCACCTCTCGCTCTGCTCTGCTACTCCGTGAGTGACCTCAGGCTCCAGACTCCAGGCTCCAGACTCTGGACTGCAGGCTGCGGTCTCCGCCGTGCTGTGCTCGTGCTGCTCGTGCTCGTGCTTGCGGCCTGCGACTGCCTCTGACTGAATCGATCTCCTTCCTCCCTTCCCACGGGTGCGCACTCACAACGCCGCCACCCCCTCCAACTCGCAACTCGCGGTCACAACCGGGTACCAAAACGTGGGCTCCAACACTAGGTTTCTGTATGTGAGTACCCCATCATCACAGAGTGATGGTCTTTCCAAGTTGTGGAATGAGGGCAAAGGAGGGTGAAAGGGGCCGTCTGCTGTACCGTATCTAACCGGGACAAGAAACCCCCAGCCCGCTCGCTCGCGTCTGAAACCCACGAGCCTGAGCTTGAAGAGGTGGCAAAATGAAGGTGATGAACGCGGCCGAGGTGACGCCGAGGGCGCTGGGCGACGCTATTCCTGGTGTCCTTGGAGGGTATTCCTGGTGTCGTGGGCGTCTGCGCGAGAGTGCAGGCCGTGTGGAGGCCTCTGGCGTTGGCCGCGGTCTCTGGGGAGCTCAGTAGGCCGCGCTATCGCCGCCGACAGTAGCAACCGCCGCAGTGGCCTAGACTGTCGGCTACCGAGCAAGTGAGTGCAAGATGATGGCCCACAGCACGCTGTTGGAGCTGGATCTGCCCGACAGTGACAGTGACGGCGCCTTCGAGGCGCTGGTGGCGGCCAACCACCGCTGGTTAAGCCGCTACGCTCGTCTCCACCCGAGCTTTAGCGTGGAGCTCTCGCTGCTGGAGCGCAACAGCCTCTGGATGAACGCCTTTTTCCAGAAGAACCGCATGACCACGTCCGCCGCGTCCCCACAAGGTAAGCGAGACTGCCAGCGATCTCTACACTGCCGTGGTTGTTTCCTGTCCGCATTGCGGCTCGACGCGCTCACGGCGTCCATGTGCGGGTTGCTCCTTGTCCAGCCAAGACGCTGATCAACAAGCACTGTGCAACGGTCTTGGAGCGCCTGCGTACGGCGCCATTGCCTCACGCCGAGTCTGAGTTCTCCACCAGCGTTGTGGATCCCATGGCGGCGCTCATGTACGCCGCCTCCATCGGCAGGTGCCCAGATTGCAACCTGGTACACATCGACTCGCTCGCTTTGCTTCACCACGCGAACTTCCTCATTGACACTAGAAGGCTACTCACTACCTCTACTGCTCTTGCTCGCCGCTCTTCTACCTGCAGGAGGAATTCCTCGCCGAAGCCCTGGAGCTCCTGCAGTGCGCCGCGATTCGAGCGCACGCCAACAGATCAGGTATTGGCCCCACTGCGCTACGATAACACTCGCTTCCTCCCAACTTTGACCACACGACAACTAATCGCCATATCGGCAGGCTTTGCGTCCTGCATCTTCCGCTTCCTCACGCAGTACACGGAGACACAAAAGCGCGTACGTACGGACGGCACTGGCGGATAGGCAGGCAGACAGATAGGCCTGATAGCAGCGGAGAGATCGTCTGCCCGTTCCATTGGCCACTGACGCGTGCGTTCGCGTGCCGTGTCTGCGGCTACCGTCAGATCCCGTGTCTCCAACTGCTTGTGCTACTAGCGGAAGACGACAATGACGCGCTGGTGAAAGCCTGCCAAGTGGCGGGGCAAGGACAGATCTGGCAACCCAACATGTTCGTCTACTCGTTGCTAAAGCGGCACCAGGACAACCCGACGGTGTGCCAACTGGCCACGACGCTGCTAGAGTTCATCTCGCAGCAGATGCCAATCTCGTCTCCAGTTGTGCTGGAGCGGCCAGCGACTCGACACGGGGATGGCCGTCACCTCCTTGCGCCGACCATGAGCGGCAGCGAGCAACAGCGCGCAGCCACTGCCCAAACTGCGGCCGTGCGGTCTCCACAACGTGGGCTGGAGCTCCCCGTGCTCAGAACCACTGTCAGCAGTCGAAGTCCGTCGCGGGCACCTTTCTCGCCGACCACGACTATCGGCAAACTCTACGTGGAGGCTCCATCGCCGTACTGCCCCATTTCACGCCTGCCACTGGCTCGCACCCCGACGTCACCGCAGGAGCAGAGCCAACGCTCCACCATCTTCAGCATGCCCAAGCTCGCTGCTGTGGAAGGCCAACGACGACATCGTTGTCGCACGCCGAACGTCCCGGACACAACCATCCTCCCCTCTACTACTCGAGACGGTTCGGAGCCTGGGAATGGCGCTCTATCTCCCCCAAACAGAGCGTTGGATCCGCTGCTGGGCCCTCCAGGACAAAGTCCCGACGGATGTGCGAAGCGCATCGTCGTGTCGGACAAGTACTCGTGGAACCCAGAGTGCATCAACTCGGTCAGCGGCTTCGAATGGTGGTGGCGGTCGCTCCCGCAGAACCACGCGAGTCTCGAGCCGACACAGAAGCTCAAGATGGTCACGAAGGCGGCCGTGCGGCTCCACACCAAAGGCGAGCTGCCGCGCGCCATCGAACTGTACCAACTGGCCTTGTCCTCAGACGCAAACGAGGAAGTCAAGTTCCGCCTGCGCATCAACCTTGCGTGCGCCTACGAGTCCGCCCAGGAGCTGGCATGTAGTGTGGCCGAGTTTCGTCGGGCCCTCGAACTCAACCCGGACGACTTGTATGCCCGATTCAAGTTGGGGGGAGTTCTCACTGCTGCAGGCGACTTTGAGGACGCTCAGACGCAGCTCGAGGCCATCGTGGACGAGTACCCGCAAGCAGCGGACGGGCTGAAACAGCTGGAGGAGGCGAAAGAGCAGCAGCGGCAGCAAGAAGAGGCCCGGAAGATCGCGACTGCAGCCGCCAAGAAGCGCCGATCCCCACTGAAGGTCGTATCACCGCGAGTCTCGACGCCAGCGAGCTCTCGCGGTTCTCATTCGGGATATCCTCTCCCAGTGGCTCCATCAACGCCCGGGACGCAGACTCCGCCGCCACATCGAGCCCTGTCGATCATGAAGAAGCCAGCGACTACTCATCCTAGACGGAAAACACCCGGAGTCGGGCGCGGCAGCGACAACAATGACCAGAGCCACGTTGACGGCCACAGCAATGCGTCGACGCTAAGAAAGCCAGAGACTGCTTCAGTTGCGACGCTCACCGAAGCGGGATTGTCTTCGCCAGATCTTCTGGACGTGCTTGTCAAGCGGTGCCAGGAGGTGTGCGTCGATATGGAGAGCTTGATTGAGAAGCTGGACCCGCAGAAGCGAGGACTGGTCCACAAGGACAGCGTCGCCGGGCTCTTCCAGATACTCGGTGGAGTTGACATTGATGCTCTTGGCAACGAAAGCGAACGTGCAGCACTGAGCATTGCGCCTGGAGACTGGGAGGCCAAGGAGAACCAGACCTTCCTGCGCTACAAGAGCTTCTTGGCGGCGTTCTCGGCGAGACAGCAGACCGAAGCGACCCGATGGAACGACGAGGACGTGGCCAAGGTGAAGGCGCTGCTGGAAGAGCTCGTCCGCAAGGACGTGGCGTCCTTCTGCGACCGGAACGTCTCGGAGTGGGT
Organism: Halophytophthora polymorphica; assembly: GCA_023338205.1. Lineage (NCBI taxonomy): Eukaryota > Oomycota > Peronosporomycetes > Peronosporales > Peronosporaceae > Halophytophthora > Halophytophthora polymorphica. Next base: position 9,566 of record JAADYJ010000888.1, read on the forward strand.
GCGCGCAGGAAGCAAGAAGGCTGCGGCTGAGCTTGGCCGCGTCTCCGACTCGACCGCGCTCGGCAAAGAGCATGTGGAGAAGCTGGACCTGTCTACCGTCGACTCGGAAGCACTCGACACCTCGACATCGCGTCCTGCCACCCAGCGCACCGCTAGAAGAGCTCCCAGTGGACTTGGAGGCGAGGAAGCTGCTGCGACGACCGTGTCCCATGACGAGCTCCCTCCATCTCGAGACTCGACGCTGGGGAAGCCCAACGCGGGCTCTCAGAGCGCGCCTCACTTGGCTGGAGCTTCCACTCGGACTGGGAGCACCATGGATGGTTACAACGGCCTCACGCCGCGGTCGAACGCCAAGAAGGAGCGCGCCCGCGAAGAGTGGCTCCTAGTGGCTGAGAAAGCCCGCGTTCTCGCTCGTCGCCAGCAGCACTGCCTCCGGTCGCTACGGGACATTGCCACTCGCGCCCGAGCGCACGTCGCGTGCCGCCGCACAGCCGTCGCCTTTCTCGCCCAGGTCGCACTGAGCGCTCGAGAGGAGGTGGCGACGCGGAGACTGGGGACCACAGCAGCAGTGCCTCGCGAGGCTGGCTCTGCGTGCGAGAAGCCTGGCAACGGGCAGTCCACGAGCTCAGCACCGTCGGCTTGTCGTGCGGCCAATACCGGGGACGCCAGCGTCTACCGGGATAGCGTGCGGGAACTCTCGGCGCTCACGTACGCGGCGGCCGCGCGGACAGCCATGGGTCGACTCGAGCGGACGATAGAGCTCCAGCAGCTCCAGGACGTCGCCAGGCGCTTTGCCGCGCTGTGCCAAGTGCCGCAGTTCCTCTTGGCGTCAGCGTCTCTGGAGGAAGGCGAGCAGGCTGCGCGTCCCGTCGCGCTCTGAAGCTGCGTCGGCGATTTGGCACAGCCAGACGGAGAGGCGCAAAAACACGTCGGACGAGCGCGATGCTCGGTCGCCTCGCCGCTCGGGTTTGCCATCAACAGAGCTGGCGTTCTGCTTGGAGTACAAGTTGCGTCTTGCCCGCTTCATGTCGTGCCCTCCAGTGCCAAGTCGGTCTGCTCGCTGACGCGCGCTTTGGTGGTCGAGCGACTGCGTCACGTACCACCACAGGACACGCAAGATGCGGAGCTGGCACCGCCAGAACTGCTGGCTGGCACCCTGCACTGCAGCCCCAAGCCAAGCGCAATGTCTGCAACTTCGCCGCCAGCGCATCATGCTGCTGCTGCTAGGGCTGGCCAACGGAGCGCACGGTCTTGACGGGCCAGCGCCAACCAGCGCGGACAGACTTCAGCTCATCATGCACTTGAGACGCCAGACGTGACGTCGCCGGCGTGGCACCTCTTGAAGTCGGCCCCGTTGCGCAAATCCGTGCGGCGCGATGGCCCGGAATACATGCACGCTTGACGCACCCACCCCACTGGCTTTCCGCCGCACTGCAACGGGGGAGCTAGCTACCATGTATCTCAACGCGCCGCGCAGTGCACGCGAGTCTCTCCCATCGTGCGTGATGCCAGCCATGCGCCAGCGCCTCGTACCTCCAGCGCCTTGGCATGACGCCACGCAGCGAGCCACAAAACCACGTGCCGCGCGCTGTTGCGTCGTGCCCGCCCAGACTGCCTGTTTTCCAAGCTGGTGATTGCTAACCCCGCCCCACAGAGAGCCGTCGCACTTAATCCGGAGCGGAGCCGTGACCAGCTCTTCAACCCCCGAGGTTTTTTGTCATGCCACTGCACTTTGAGGTGGATTCGCTTCGCTGCTGACGCGAATCTTGCACGTCACTTCCCCATTCGGCCCCGCAGCAAGAAGCAGAGCTAATAGCTAGCCCGCCCCGCCCTCCGCTCGAGATGGCGTCTCCCTCCCTCGCCGCCGCGCTTTCAGGCTCCGCCGGCCTCTCGCGGCCGCGTCGCGAAGCCAGCGCCAGCCCGCGCGTTATGACGCATGCGCGCACGCGTCACCTGCATCCGTTGGCGCTGAGTACGAGCGTGGGCGCGAGCGTGGGCGCGAGCGCGAATGCGGCGCGGTCGTTCTCGGTGCTGGCGTGCAGCGACAAGCAGCCGGCGGGTGAGAAGCCCGGCGTTAAGCTGCTGTGCGGCGCCGGCGTGACGGTGGTCTACGAGTTCGCGTTGGGCCACTACCTCGAGTTCATCAAGATCATGAAGCAGACGCGGCCGCAGCACTCGTACGCGTATCTGACCAAGGAGATCATGCACGCCAAGGGGCTGGCGGGCGTCTGGGACGGCTTCGTGCCCTGGGGCGTGGTGCAGGGCCTGGCCAAGGGCTCCTTCTTCGCCTGGGGCCACTCCATGACGTACAAGATGCTGCAGCCGCGCGTGGAAGACGGCAGTATCGCCAAGGGCCTGGCTGAGGTGATTGCCGGTGGCATCGGCGGCGGCTTCCAGGGCCTGGCGCTTAGCCCCACGCTGCTGCTCAAGACGCGCGTGATGACGGACCCGGTCTTCCGCGAGCGCATGACGCCCATGGAGACGGCGTCGCGCTCCATGAAGATCGGCATGAAGGTGATCCAGAACGAGGGCGCCATGGCGCTCATGAAGGGCTCGGGTGTGTTCTCGCTGAAGCGCGTGGCCGACTGGTCCACGCGCTTCTTCTTCTCGGTGCAGGCCGAGAACCTGATCTACAAGCGCGAGAACCCGGAGCGCGTGCTCACCATCGAGGAGAAGATCATCTCGTCTCTCGTGGGCGGAACCTGCAGCTCCCTCGTGACGCTGCCCATGGACGTCATGGTGGCGCAGATCCAGCAGGCCTCCAAGGCCGGCGCCAAAGTGTCCGTCGTGGAACTCTTGCGGGAACAGTACAAGGCCGGCGGCGCCAAGCAGATCGTGGGCTTCGCCACGACAGGCCTCACTGTGCGACTCCTACACGTCGCCTTCACGACCATGATCATGAAGACCGCCACCAGCGTCGTGTACGATATGGTCGAGGGCCGGAGTTAGGCCCACGAGCGAGTCTCGTAACCAACCTATTGATCCCTGCAGCAGGCGCCGCGCCGGTAACAGGAGACACCGAGTCCGTCTACCCAGTTTAACAGAGCTCTTGCGTTCTTATCTGCTCGTCTCGGTGGCTGGCGCGACCAGTTCTCGCCTTGCATCTGTTGCCATACTGCTGCCATTACATCTACTTGGCCTCGGGTGGGCCTGTAGACGCCTCGGCCGGGAGGAACTGCGGGTAGCTGCGCAGAATGAAGTCCTCGGCCTTCTGCATGCGCTCGTACTCGTCGTCCAGCTCGTGATCGTAGCTTCACATCGAGGGACAACAACGGAGACTGCGTGTGAATTCTGGTGGCAAATACCCAGCCAACGCGATAAATGACGCGCTCAACGCACCCGAGTAAATGGCAGAGGCCGTGCGCCATGAGCACAGGCAGTCGCTGCTCGAGCGACGTGACCTCCTCCAACTCCGGGTCTTGGCATTGGCGACGCACGTAGGGCAGACTGACGTAGATGTCGCCCAGATAGCGATCCTCTCGGGACTTGACACGCGGAAACCTCCCGGGCGCTCGCACCTGCCGCGACGTTGGCGAATGCACACGTGAGCTCCTTGCGCACGTGTGAGCATAGCGTTCGACTGGCGTGTTGTGTTTGTTACCTTGTGGTACGGGAAGGAGAGGATGTCGGTGGACTTGTCCTTCTTTCGGTATCTTCGGTTGAGCTTGTGCACGTGCGCGTCCGTCGTGAGCAGCACGCCCACGTCCCTGCCGACAACAGCGCACACGCAGCATTA
>JAADYJ010000889.1:0-13281 GCA_023338205.1 Halophytophthora polymorphica
AGGTCCCCCCTTGTAGGGTTTGTAGTAGGTCATTTAGGATTGTGTCATCGAGCAAGAGGGTCTGGAGAGCTATCGTAATCCCTAAGCTGACGTCGGGCGACCGGCAGCACCGAAGCTCGAACTGCATGGCTGCGTAAGAGACCTTGCACCAAGCGCAGTGTGGGAGTGGCATTGGGCCCCGTTACTCGATTCCGTCATCTGCAGATGTCTCCAGCAGCTATCGCAATCTCGGCGCTTGGCCGCTCGCCTTGTCTGGCGGATAATGGAGCTCTTGAGGCATCTTCTCGAACTTGGTCGAGGCAATGCCGCCACCCAGTCGCGTTCTAGCAGTTGCAGTGCTGGGAGATCTGCATTGGAACCGGTGGCATTGCTGGCTTATTCCTCAATTTGCCCGATTGAGTCCAAGACGTCTTGACTTTGAGCTAGTCTCCTCCTGAGCGCAGCAAGCATGCACGTCTTCCCGACCATCAAGCTGAGCTACTTCAACGCCGCCGGCCGCGCCGAGGCTGTGCGCTTGGCCTTCTACATTGGCGGCGTGCCGTTCGAGGACAAGCGCAAGTCCGTGACTTTCTCGACGTTCCACACGATCGCGTCCACGCTGCCGTTGGGCCAGTTCCCTGTGCTTGAGGTGGACGGCGAGGAGCTCACCCAGTCGCACGCCATGCTGCTCTACGCCGGCCGTCTGGGCGGTCTCTACCCGACGAGTTCTCCCTTCGCGGCGCTCAAGGTAGACGAGGTTCTGCGCGGCATTAGCGAGTTGGAGGAACACATGCGCCTGGCCTTCTTCGAACAGGACGCGGGGAAGAAGAAGGCGATGCGCGAGGAGCTGGCGCGCGCCACCATCCCGCGCTACGCCTGCCTCGTCGAGGCGCGTCTGGACGAAATGAAGGAGCTGCCGGTCTTCCGGTCGCCCGACGTGTTGGTGCACGAAGTGGCCATCTACGTGTGGGTCAAGTCACTGCGTGGCGGATTCATCGACCACATCCCCGTCACCGTGCTCGACCGCTTCAAGCTGCTCAACGAGACGTTCGACAAGGTGGCGAGCCACCCGAAGGTGCAGGAATGGTACAGTCTGCCCCACAACCCGCAGCCGAAGCTCAAGCTCACGTATCTGCCCATTGCTGCACGTGGCGAGCCGATCCACCTCGCCTTCCATATCGGCGACGTCGAGTTCGAGGACGAGCGCATCTCGGGCGACGAATTGGCCAAGCGCAAGCCGACGCTGCCGTTCAACCAGCTGCCGGTGCTCGAAGTGGATGGCGCGGTCGTCTCGCAGTCCTTCGCCATCCTGCGCTACGCCGGCACCCTCTCGGGGTTATACCCGTCCACGGACGCGCTGGCCGCCTACCGCATCGACGAATTGCTGTCGCTGGCCGACGACCTGTTTAACTACCCGCCGTGGATTCACTCCAACAGCGAGCAGGACCCGACCAAGCAGCTAGCGATGCGCAAGGAGCTGGCCACGGGCATGATTGCCAAGACGCTGGGCTTCCTGGAGAAGCGCGTGACGGCGTTCCAGGGCCCGTACGCCGCGGGCAAGAACTTCACGGTGGCCGACCTCGGCGTGTACTCGCTGCTGGCTATCCTGAAGAGCGGCATGAAGCCGGGCATCCCCACCACCATCGTGGACGCGTACCCGAGTCTGGAGCGCGTATACGACCAGGTGGTGGCGCACCCGAAGGTCAAGGAGTACTACACCACCCACCCGAAGCTCCAGCTCTAAAGACTCGGTTGTGAGGAGGAGTGCTGCGCGCTACTGGGCGTTGTGAACCCTAAGGTTGGTCTGCATTCAGTCGTGAGGAAGACAGACTCACTAGGACGTTATCTAGCGCACCCGTGGACTGAAACAGAACGTTGAACAAGTCGCTGCAGTTGTGCCTTTGGCTCCCAATCACTGGATCATGAGAATCGATAATAACTTGAGCTTGTGGTTGTCAGTGCTGAAATGGCGAGGCTTGCCATTCGTCTCGACTCGAACGAGTCGTTGAAGATCTCAATCTCTCTTGCTTGTATACTCGCACAACTTCGTCTTTAGACTCCGGACCACCAGAGTCGAGATACATGCATTTCACGGCGCGAACTCCGGGTGCGCGGTGTAGTACTCCTTGACCTTCGGGTGCGCCACCACCTGGTCGTACACGCGCAGCAGACTCGGGTACGCATCCACGATGGTGGTGGGGATGCCCGACTCCGAACCGGTCTTCAGTGTGTACGTACACCAAGACAAAGATGGCCAAATCAGCCACTGTCAGGTTCGCACCCGTGGCGTACAGACCCTTGAACGCCGTCACACGCTTCTCCAGGAAGCCCAGCGTCTTGGTGACGATGGTATCGGCGAGCTCCTTCCGCTTCGCCGTCTGCTTGACCAGGTCTTGCTCACGGTTAGCGTCTCTCCAGGCCGGAAAGTTGTACATGTCGTCCATGAGGGCAAGCAGTTCGTCCACACGGTACGCCGCCAACATGTCCGTGGTGGGGTACAGCCCCGACAGAGTACCAGCATACCGCAGGAGCGCGAACGACTGGGTCAACACCTCGCCGTCCACCTCGAGCACGGGCAGCTGGGCCAGCGGTAGCGACTCCTTCGTGGCGGTGAAGTGCTCGAAGGTCACGCCGCCAATGTAGAAGACGAGGCGCAGCGGCCGGCGGCGGCGAAGTAGGTCAGCTTGAGGCTCGGAAAGGGTGCAGGAGTTGGGGTTGCTGTTGAAGAATGCCGCTAAAATAGTTTGGAAAGAACACTAAAAATGGCTAAATCTCCCTTTTTATCCTGCAAAAGTGTGTGCCACGCTATAATCCTCCAGAATTAGGAATCAACGGACACGCTTATCGAGTTGCTCGACCCGCCAAAGTCTCTGGGCAGCGCGGGACCTGCCCTTCATTCAAAAGCCGTACCAATGATGAAGCAGGGAGGTACGAGCTCCTGGTGTCGTGCTTGAGGGCACCAGTAGCGGTTTATGGCTCGCGCTACGTTTTGTAAATGGCCTGCCTTGGGTTATCATTACGCCAATACCGGTTTTGATCCGGTTTCTCGGTAGTGCACCATCAATACTGTACAAACTTTTGTATCGGGATGTGGTAGTAGCACGAGTACCGTCGTGGGCAGGAAGTCCGTCACTTCAAAATCCGCCACCGTGACACCAAGCACCTTTTCCTCTCGAACACTTGCCGATGGCGCCGTGTAGCAAGATCCCCGTGGGGCTCGTGGGCTTCGGCACGGGCTCCAGCGTGTTCCACGCGCCGCTGCTCATGAGCTCGGGCGAGTTCGAGCTGACGCACGTGCTCGAGCGCTCGAGCGCCAAGAGCGCGACGCTGTCGCCGGCCCCGCAAATCGTGCGCTCCATGGAGGAGCTGCTGGCCACGCGCGTGCAGCTGGTGGTCATCTCGACGCCCACGACGGTGCACTTTGCGCAGGCGAAGCAGGCCATGGAGGCCAAGAAGCACGTCGTGTGCGACAAGCCGCTGACCGTCACGGCGCGCGAGGCGCAGGAGCTCTGCGACGTGGCCAAGGCCAACGGCGTGCTCTTCTCCGTCTTCCAGAACCGCCGTCTCGACAGCGACTTTCTCACGGTGCGCTCGCTCGTGGAGAGCGGTGCGCTCGGGGAGATCCGCAAGTTCGAGGCGCACTACGACCGCTATCGCCCCACGATGAAGGGCTACTGGAAGGAGAAGGCCGGCCAGGGCGGCGGCGTGCTCTACGACCTGGGCGCGCACGTGGTGGACCAGGCGATGGAGCTCTTCGGCAAGCCGGACGACGTGGTCGCGGACGTGCAGATCCAGCGCGAGGGCGCCGAGAACGAAGACTTCTTCCGCCTCGAGTTCAAGTACAACATGTTCCCGGAGCGCGAGGTGATCGTCACGGCCGGTATGCTGGTCAAGGACCTCGGGCCCAAGTACACCCTGGAGGGCACCAAGGGCTCCTTCGTCAAGTACGGCGAGGACGACCAGGAGAACTCGCTGCGCGCCGGCAAGCGCCCGGGCGACGCCGGCTGGGGCCAGGAGCCCGAGTCCTCCTTCGGCAAGTTCACGGACGCCGCCACGGGCGAGACGCGCGTGGTGCCCAGCAAGCTCGGCTGCTACGAACTCTACTACAAGAACATCGCCGCGGCCATCCGCTCCGGAGAGTCTCTACTGGTGGACCCGCAGGCGGTGGTGGAGCAGATCCGCATCCTAGAGGAGGCCAAGAAGACGGAGCGCGTGAACCGCATAACGGCCTAAGTCGGCTCGGTTTGTCCCAAGGCGTTCTCGACCGAACTTCATAGCGTCCGGGAGCGACTTAGCTTTTGATTCTACGTGGTTGGTTCCATCAATTGAACAGTGCAAGCCTTGTTTGTAGCAAACACGGATTGCTTTTGCCTGCTGGTTTTGCTCACGTTGTCCATGCTCCGCGAGTGCTGGCGGCCGCGGCAACGCTGTCTACTGCTGGTTCCGGGACAATCGTTCGTCGGCCAGTTGGATCTGTGCTCCAGACAACAAGATCACAAGATCACAAGATCACAAGATCACAAGGTCGGGGTGAGTCGACGCTCGACTTGAACCTCATCGACTCCTATCCAGATTCCCGGCCTACCTCGTCAAATGTGCACTGCAGTAGCTCCTTCAGGCGCATGTTCTCCGTCTGCAAGGCTGCAATCTCCGCCAAAGCGTGCGCTAAAGCTCGAGAACTACCGCACGAACAGGACTGCGGTTCCATGGGGTCCTCGTCGGCTTCGTTTTCCAGTCTGCGCAAGGCAAACGATAGAAAGCAGGTTAGCGGTGGGTGAGTTTAGCGCCTAGACCCGGCGTTATCGAGTAGAGTGAACACTCGTCACTACGTACGAAGGCTCATCCATCGAGGCGGAGAGCTTGGATGCCTCGAAAGTTCCAATTTCCAGGCGCTCCGTCGAGAAAGTATAGCTGGGTGCCCTCGTCTCCGTCACTGTAGGATCTCTGAAGCTGTTCCCGACACTCCAGCGCTTCTCTAGCGTCTTTTGCAATGGAAGGAGCTTGATGACGTTCTCTCCACCATCGCACACCACTAAAGTACAATCTCCCGTCTCCCGAGTTGTATCCCCTGACTCGGCCAAGCAGGCGAGTCCAAGCGGGTAGCTGCACTGACTGAAGTCTCCGTTCTCTGCGAACGCCCCAGGCCGCGGTGCTCGAGGAATCGTCTCCAATTCGATCGTACGGACCCAAGTGAAGGCTAAACAATCTCCTCCGCGTCGGAGCTCAAAACTGCGCCCGACCTGGCGGATGCAGGCGTTGCCTCTGTCCGAGACGAAGAACGTGTGGGCGCTCCGACCTTTTCCCCAGCACAGATCCACGGGTTGGTCGAACAGCGCAGCCTCGCAACTCCCATCGGCGTGTCCGGGGCTCGTTTGCCCGCATACAGTTCGTACCTCCCACGGTAGCCGACCGTGAATTGGCCGGAGAAGTCCGCGAATGCAGTTGTTCATGGTGTCCGCGACCAAGATCTCGCCGCCAGGGCCTTCAATGACACCCGAGGGACTGCGGAACAACGCTTGCAGCCCGTCCCGATGGCCAGAAGCGCGGTTGGCACGTAGTCCGAGTTCCCTAGCGACGCCTCGACGATGGCATTCGACATCTTCAGATGATCTGGAGGAAGGAGCGTAGCTGCCAGCCACCGTCCGAACCACCAGCTTTCCCGCGACGGTGCGTCGGATGTGCCGGATGCAGTGGTTGCCCGTGTCGGCCACGAGGATGGAGCCGTCTGCGCACTCGCACACGCCTGTAGGCGCGTTGAAACTGCAGTCCAGCACTGGTCCGTCGCGCCAGCCCTTCTTGCCATTGCCAGCAAACGCGAACATCTCCACGCCACGAAGCAGTTCGTCGACGCTGGAGAGTGCACTCTGGGCCGGCAGCGCGGCGAACTTGAGGCGGTGGTGGCCCGTGTCGCACACAAAGAGCACGCGGCCGTCTGTAGAGGAGGCGAGGCCCTTGGGCGCTAGGAGACCCGTTTGCTGCACGGTCTGCACGCGGTAACATGGACGTCGTGCGGGGTTGGGTGATGTAGGATAGTGTGCGTCTGGGTCCTCCTGGAAGACGAGCCGCACGGCGTTGTTCTGCTCAGCGCATACACACGGACAGGTAAGTGATCCAGCCGAGCACGCAACTCCGCAGAGCCTACAGCAAGTGTCCGACGCGGAATTGAAGCATGAACACTTGCATGTGAATCCGTGAAGGCCAGCGTGCCGAGTGCACCCGGAAGCGCACAGACCGCGAAGGGCCGGTTGAGCTCCGCGCCACGCGCGTCGCCGTCCACATGGCCCCTCCGCCCGCAGCCCACGTAGGTCGGCACCTCGCCATCTCCATGCGCAGAGCGAGGCCTCGCCGCCATGTTGCATTCCCCCTGCAGCTCTTCGCATCGTTTCCGAACCTCCAGACGGTCATGAAGGGGCGCGGGATTCGGCAGTTACGGTGATCGACAACAATAAATCCAAAACACGGTGCTATTTCTACCAAAAACACAGGACCAAATTACCATAACACGGAAGTATGGGGCCCAACACTGGGTTTTCAAACAGAGGATATTCCAGCGTGAAAACACAGACGACCTTGTTTTGAAAAGCCCAAATCCGTTTTGGGTTATCAACCTGGCCGAAGGGGCGCCCGGCCATGAGCACAAGGCTCCAACTGCCAGTGTCAGGCATTCTCGCATTCGGGGAGAAGCGGCAACGGCAAGAAGCGCAGATGGAGCGCAGCGCGGTGAGCTCGGGCCCGCGTGCCGACAGTGCCGTGGACAACCAGCGGGCGTGCGACGGCGCCAGCGCGTTGTCGACGTCGCCTGCGACGGTGTCCGGGGCGAATGACACCACGAACGTGACGACGCCCCAGGCGCGCGGACACGAGATCCTAATGGGGCTTCTGCAGCAGATCACGGAGTTCTTGGCGCGCAAGGAGATGCTGAGCACGCGCGTGGCGGCGTCCAAGGAGTGGCGTAAGAGCCGGAGTCGCCGTCGCCACGCGGGGGCCGGCAGCAGCAGCAATTACCTCTTCGACGTGGTCATCCAGGTCTGCGAGCAGCGAATGCGTCGCTTGCAGCATGCGGTACGCTCTTTTGTACGGGAATTGAGCTTATACCGCTGTCTGGTGATGTTACGTGGGGTACTAAAGGGATGGTCTGGCGTGGTGTGGTAGACTTCGGGCGGATATGGCGGCCGCGAGCGCGAGGAGTGGGGAAAGCAGTCGCCTCGGGTTCTGGTGGCGGAAGCAATTGTGCAAGAGCTGCTGGTGAGTCTGATGGAGCTACGAATGAAGGAGAAGGAGGCACTGGTCCTGGACGAGGTGGAGAACGTGGAGGTCATGCGCCAGCTGCACGTGCACCTCCAGAAGGACGAAGAGATGGTACGCCCTGCTCCCTCTGCAAGACCTGGAGACAAGTCGCTTGACAGAGTGAACGTTTCGTAACTGGATGGTATGCTTTGCATCCGACAGGTTCGCAATCGCGTCTGTGTCGCGGCTGGGGACGAACAACAACTTGAAGAGCTGCAGCAGATGCTGCGCACCGACTTTTTGAACGAAGTTGCAGGCGCGGAGACCCAGAACCAGCACGAGCAGCAGAACGAGTCCGAGGCCAGCAAGGACGCGTCGCTACAGTTTGCCTGGGAGACGATCAACGACCAGAAAAAGGAGCTCGTTCGACTACGAGCTGAGAACGAGGAGCTCAAGCGCCTTGACAGTCCGGCCATAACAATGGCGAGCTCAGCGCTGGGAGCGACGCTTTTTAGCGATGAGCCAGCCAGAGCGATCAACGTTTTGCGTGCACAGTTGTCGTCGCACCACGACAAGAACCTTGACGTGCTCCATGACCATATCCAACGGCTGGAAATGGTGCTTCGAAAGTCCGCGGCCAAAGCACAAAGCGGTAGTAACCGAGACCCGTTCGCTGCAATGCTGGAGTCCAGTGGCACTGGTGAGAAAGGAAGCCACCGCTCCGCAGCGTTCTCACGCAGTACTGTCGGTACGGATTTCTCACGAACGCAAGTGCCAAGGCGTAAGTGTGACGAGTGCCGCAGACAGTCAGCGTCCCTTGGCGCACTGCAGTCGGAGCTGAAGCAGCTCCGAGCTCAGGCTACGACAGATGAAGACTCCTTCGTGCAAGCGGAGAAAGAGCGCGCACAGTTGCAGCGCGAGAATTCTGCACTATCAAGCACGCTGCTTTCCGCCAAGCAAAAGCAGGAGGAACTGCGTCAGACGATCCTGGACCTCACGCACGAAAAGCACCAGCTGCAGAACTTGAGCGAGTCGGAGCAGCGCACGTCCGAGCGCAACGTTCGCCTTCTGAGAGACCAGCTTGGTGCGCTGGAGGACCAGAAAGCGCGCCAGAAACGACAACTCGACGAGCTCGCGAACCAGTTTGACGATGAAGTCCATGCGAAGCGGGCGCTTGAGAAAACTTGTGTCGACTTAGAGAACGCTCATACCCGGTTGTCACGGTCGTTCCACACACTTCAAGGGGAAGCGAACGAGCTGAAAGACGCTCTTCGTCGCGCAGAGACTGCCCTTTCGGAGAAAGACTCTGCTCTGAAGAACTTCGCCTCCAAGTGTGATACCATGGAGCGTGAGAACGGGAGTCGGGACGCTGAGCTGGAGAAAAAGGAAGCGCTTCTTCTCGACGGGCAGAACGAGCTGGTTCAGGTCCGTCTTTGCGTGGAAGAGTGTGAGGCGAGGGTACTGAAGGCCGAAGCGGAGAGTGCCCGTTTGATGGGAACCTTGGAGGAGAGCGAGCGCAAGAACAAGCGACTGGAGAAGGGACTTGAAAAACTGACACGCGGGAAACGACTGCTGGAGAGTTTACAGCAGGTGGAAAAGAAGACTTCAGTACTGCAGCACAGCGAGGTACAACACGCGCAGCAGGAGGTTGCAGCACTCAAGTTGCAGATCGCAACGTCGAATGCAGAGCACGCTCGACTTACAACTGCGCTGGAGGAAGAGTGTCAAAAGAGTAAGAAGCAGCGAAAGGACATTGACACAAAGCGCATCATCCAAAGCAAGGAAGTGGAGCGGCTACAGCGTGAGCTCGAGGAATCAAAGTTAAAGCAAGCCGCGCTGCAAAAGGAGTTCGATACTCTCAAAGAAACGAGCTGCCATAGCTCGAGCGGCACCGAAGAGCACATCACAAAGGTATCACAGGAGCTTGCAGAGGCCAAGACGACGATACTCACGTGGATGAGCAAGTTCAACGCCGTGTCAGAAGAGAAGAAGAAGCTCGAGGACGCCGTGCAGGGTTTATCAGAAGAGCAGTACAGTCTTCAGCGGCAAGTTGAGGAGCTCCAAGCGGACCACGAGGCCACTGTTCTCACAGACCAGGAGAACAAGCTCGCGGAGATACAGGAGAAGGTTGGCCAAGCCACGCGCGCAGTCTCCGAAGAGTTCAGTTCGACCATTGAGCACCTCAAAGCGAAGAACGACGCGCTGCAGTTGGAGCTGGAGCAACTCCATTCGTACCTGGCAGAGCGCAGCGCAACGACCGAGCGTGATGTGGAAGCGATGGAGGAGCTATCGCGGCTTAAAGAATGGCAGCGCAAAGCGGAGCGGGAGAAGCGGGTCCAAGAGAAGGAAAAGAAGGCTCTCGCGAAGCTGGTGCAGACACTACAGGCCCGGCCAGAGCTGCAGCAACGAGCGCTGGAGGGTATGCTTTTGTCGTATCAACGAGGGGTCGAACACTCTCTTCAACAGCTCTCGGAGAGTGTTGTGGCTGCACTAGAGAAAGTGGGGTCTGTGGAAGAGCGCTACCGAACACTGAAAGCTCTGATCCATCGCAACCGACAGACTGCCCAAGCTGTGCGCGAAGTCGACTGTAACGTCACCACACTTGCCAGTGGCGAGACGCACCAACTCGACGATCATGACTTGCACGACAAGGCGATGAGGTATGATTTCTTCTGCGAAGTGGTATTGGACCTGGCGTTGAAGTCGCAGTCGGAGCGAGTGCAGAGTCTTATCGGTGGTTCGGACGCTCCCGATCCCGTCGTGATACTGCAAACGCTGGTGGCATACGCTAATACTTCGGAGGAGGAGCTGAACGCTTCTGTGGGTGCATTCCTGAAGAGAAGCAGTGTGTCTTTGAATGACAAGAACACACCAACGCCACAAGTCGTTGTGGAAGAGGAGAACTTCTTGAACGCCACTACGTCGGCGTTTGATTTCTCAGCTCCTCAGCCTCTGTGGCGGGAAACGATTGTACCGCTTGAGGAGACCCACCCAGCCCCAAGTTTCACAGTGGAGAAAGACGTGACGCAAGCGCATCATGAGAAGCTCGCAGCGCTGGCGAGTATCCAATTGAAGTGGAAGTGGAAGTATTTCGTGCAGCTCTTGGTCGAAAAGGCGAGAAGGCGCGATTTGGCAGCCGCCCTCCAGCGGTTTGAGGGAGTGTCGCGCGCAGTCGAACGCATGAAAAGGGAGTATGTCTGTATCGCGTGGCAGCAGCTCAAACTCCGTGTACAGAACCGGCAGCTCCGCAAGACCCTCTACATCGATATTGTCCGGATGCTGCAGGTCGCGAAGCAGCTTCGACAGGAGCAGCAAGCACAATGCTTTGCGACCTGGAGACACCGAATTCAAGACCAGAAGCACGGGGCCGAGCTGCGTCTTAGTACGGATGGCATGCGTTCACACTCCACGTTCTCGCCTGAGACGATAAAGGCCCTGAGCAATTGCATCGACCTCTTACGACAGTTTTGCGAGGCAAAGCCCACGGACGACAAACAACCATCGACGGCCACAACATCAAAAACCGCTTCGCATGGTGGATCCGACAACCTGTCCAGCTACCTGCTCGAGATTAACAGCAAAATCGGTGGTTGGAAGCTGACGCTAGATCGCAAAATTGGCGAGTTCGCAGAGCGTAGTAACCAGCTAGCCTGTCTGAAGACGCGGTGCTCGGAACTGAAGGACTTGGTGGCACTGAACCAGCGCCTGATCGTGGAGATGGAGAGAAGGGCGGTAGGCCGACAGAGTATCGTGGATGCAGCTTGGGACTTCTCGACGGCGTATAAGGCTCTCTCTCCTGCCGTGAGAGCTCAAGTTTTCCAGTCGCAAGACTTTCTTCGCGCCTCGAACCGAATCATCGAAGGTTTGCCGTCGCTGAGACTGCCTCGCTCCACGCGAGACCTAAGCCAAACCCACAGTGTGAAGACGCACCCGCTGAAGGCAAAGGCAGATGTACTCAAGCTGTCTAAGAAGGTTTCCTTTTCGGCAAGTGCAGCGCCCAGATTTTCGCGTGCAAGCGGTTCCCAGACGAGCAGTTATCCCGAAGGACCAGGGAATCCCCAGAGCGCTTCAAATATTGCGCTGCTGGAAAATGCAGTGAGCTCGCTGAAAGGAGCGAATCACATGCACGACACGCTTCAAGCAGCACTGAAGGACAAGAGCCGTTTGCTTCGGAGCGCAACGAAGGAACTGGAGAAGCAAGATCTGCGATTCCTTCTCCTTCGAATGTTCCTGCAGTGGAGGCACACCGCCTCCCTGCATCGGACCGCTGGAGACTAGCGCCGCCGGTAGTACGAAGAGGCCATTTGCTGGGGTATATAATTGAGCTAACATATTAATCATGGTAAGGGCAGTGTTGGCAGTGAGCCAGTGTACCAGTGTTTCACTTGCTACTACAAACCCATGTGATGGTGACATGGCTACAATAGCTTCAATAGCTGGGGTTCACTCACGTGATGACACTTTCCCCACTTGACTTCCCCAGAAGAAAGGGATCAGTGCAGCAGATGCAGCCAGTCACAGTACGGCTTCAGCATATTCCGCTGGTGGTGTCAGGGCTCGGAAATCGTCAGTGTGTATGTAAGTCATGAATCTGCCAACCATGCAGCGGGCCTTTGCTTTTGTGCCAAAGCAGTACAAACCTTAGACCAGAAGACGTCCGTATTTGAGCCGTTGCCACGGGCTACCCGCCGAGCATTTGCGTGTGCATCGTGAGGCAACTTTATGGCACGATGCGGGTTTATTTCCGCAGGACGCCCTCGGCTGGCGAGTCACCGGGCCGAATCTATGCTGACCAGGTCCACACACAACCATCTACACAAAATGCGCATGCCGTGCCAGGTCAGTGTGTGTTGAAGCGAGGTGTCGAGCACTTGGTGACAGGTCCACGCCTACAACCATGTTCACCCAGGAAATGCGCACGAAACGACGGCGACGGGGCCTTGATGTCGTGGTTGAATTTCAGCGGATAATTCAAGTGGCGGGAACATAAAAACGTTCTGGTGCACTTCAGATCTGAAGTTCACTCGTACCGTAAATGCCTCCGATCTTCAAGTTGAAGGGAAAAGGCCTTTATGGCCGATACGAAATGTTTCCTCCACGGACACGAGGCAGGAATAATATGGAAATATTTCCTTTCTCGGGTGCTCCCAGTGTATGTTACGGTTGTTTTTAAGCACCCACGCCGACAAAGCGAACTTTTCATTGCTGGCACTCCCAGCTCCAGACGACCCAGGGGCCAATTGGCGGAAAACTTAGGAGATTATTTTAGCCAATGAAGCACATCTGGGTTTGATGCGATTGGTGCAAGCGAGCGGAGCTGGCGCATACACAGGTTAATACACAGCAACAACCGAAACCGGCTCACCCCCGAGCGCGTTGCCAAGCTAATATTCTTCTACAGCAACTTGGGTGACGCAGGAGAAGTTACCTCCGGAGGCGAGTGATATCGATAGTGACTTTGCCGACCTGCTGCCGCAGCAGTGATCTACATCGCTTGCATTGAACCACTTCTTGATAAATACACACTCCTGGCAAATTGTCTAATCCGCTACCAACGTCGGCGCAAATTAAACTCGCTCTGGTTGCATCACTGTCTCAATGACACCAGCATCTTGGCCACGACCGGTTTGGCCACGGACACCAGCGGAACCAACACCAGCATCTTGGCCACGGCCAGCTTGGCTACGGACATGCAGCATCGCGCTTCCCTCCCGGCGAATGGAGAATGCCGGTAAAATACGGCGTGGTGAAAAATTCATACTATTCCGTAGCCCCAGCCAGGCCAGTTGGCCTTTAAAGGCCTGGCCTTTCGCTAGTGTAGATACGATAACACGTGGTGATTGACCAATTCCGATTAAAATCGGAAGTAGATAACGATTTATTTGTCCTGCTGTTCGCGAGCTGATCTCCAAGCTCGCGCAATGCCAAAGCATCTCAGCTCAAGGCGCGCCCCTCGTGCCCGGAGCAGTGTCTGTCACGCGCATTATCAGGCACTACGCTGGCGAAAGGCAGATAGTCCAGGATGGCTGTTTCATGCTCCTCCCAGCGTTTTCACGGAGCACATGTCCCCAATTC